>JAKCPI010008933.1:0-33279 GCA_023213315.1 Euborellia annulipes
TATAAATAAATTTTCTTTTCTTTAATACGTATATTTTGAAAAACGAGAAGTTTTCTCTCTAATAATAACCTAAACAATTGTAGATAAGTTTTATTATAATAATTATCTCTTATGATAAGAGAGAGAGAGGATGTCTCTGATTAATTCGGTACTCTGTATGTGTGCAAGTAAGGGTAGCCAGCTAGCTTTTGTAGCTTCCTAGCAGCCAGCTAGGCACCGTGTGGCTGCTGGCTGGCTCTCCTCTCATATAGAGCAAGACAGAAGGGCTTTATTAATGAGCGAGCCGTGCCCAGGCCCTTAAGGCAGTCCAAGTCCTAACGAGGGCTTTGTCACGCCTTAATGGTCCCCCACGTGGACAGAACCCCCCCCCCCCCACCCCACCTCCACCAGCAACCCTAACCGTTTCCCTATCTCTTTTACACTTCCTCTTTATTAATCACTTCAAAGACTAATTTCTTTTAAAAAAAGAGGCATAAAATCCTAGACAAATTATTTACTGGGAGATGATTGAATTTAAATTAGTGTAGTGGTAAATTAAAACTTAAAACACGAGATGATTGTTGTTTGAAGATGACACATCTAGACGTATCTAGTGTTTATACCAATCAGATAAGATCCTGGAACTTTAAGAGGAGGCTTTTTTAAATTAACAAATATAAATATCCTAGCCAATAAAGACTAAAATAAAATTATTTATTGTGAAACCTGTAAGTTAAATTAACGAGTTTTCAATGTAGTTTTTATTTTCAGTCTTGCAGGTTTTCATTGACGAAAATGAAATTTTTTTCAATTATTTTGTAGAATTTGAAGCACTTCTGAAGATGGCATACAAGGTCATTACGTCACTGAGCGTCAAAAATTAACGTAATATTTTGTTTCGTCTTAACAAGATCTATTTCTAATCTATCTCAATGATACTGTAATTTATTAAACATTTAATATGAAATATCTTTCTAAATAAATTTAACACAAATCCATATTATTTTAATAAATAATTACAATTTAAATAAAACAAAAACAAAAATGTCGAAATTTTATAAAAATGTTAAAAATAATATTTTCATATTAGTTTTTTCTCTGGCCTCGGGCTTGGCGTAGTTGGTATCGCGCCTGCCTTATATACCAAGGGTCGGGGGTTCGGATCCCAGGCAGTCTGATGATTTTATTTAAGGCATTTGGATGCCAAATGGCTTAAATAAGAATGTCTGAACCCCAAATAGATATATTAAACATACGAGTATCGTTTAAGGTCTTAAATGGCCTAAGTTGCCCTAAAGACTGTATGTATGTGTGTGTGAATGTGATAGTGAGGGAGGAAAAAAGTGTGAGTGTTTAAAAAAAAAAAATAATAATAAAATGTTTTTTCTCTGTCTATTTTATTGGAAATTCTTATAAAAACAAAATTTGTAATTAATATCCAACTAAACAAAGCGAAATTATGTTGATTTGTCCCTCAAAATGAAAATCGACATTTTTGTCTTTGTTTTATTTAAATTGTAATTATTTATTAAAATGATATGGATTTGTGTTAAATTTACTTAGAAATGTGTATAATATTTCATATTAAATGTTTAATAAATTACAATATCATTTAGAATAGGTCTTTTTAAGAAAAAAAAACAAAAATGTTACGTTTTTATTAACGCACAGTGTATTATATTTATTCAAAAAAGCAACTTTTCTGATTAAAACTCATTTGTTTTTTTGAATTGTTTATTCCTATTTACAAATTTATCTAAAATTCCAGCTTTAATTACTTGCCATGTCCATTTGTGAATTAGCTTTAGCCCATCTCTTTTTTTCTCCACCCTTCGTCTTCTTCTTTGCTGGTCCATCGATTCCGTCCAATTGATTCACACTGTCTTCTTTTTCTCTCTCTCTCCACCCTCTCCCTCTAGTGTGTGACACCAACGGACCATTTCCCCCCCCCCCTCCTCTATCTCTTCTCTTCTTGTTGTAGTAAAAATACTATCATGGCTCTGGCTTTAGGCCCTTCGTTTCAAGTACTATTTAAGTTAATAGAATGAAGATTTAAAGACATGAATGAGTAGTAAGTAGCATGGAAGACAAAAAAAAAAAAAAGAACCAGGGAAAGAAAAAACGACAATTGGGTACATTGCTATTCTTTCTTTTATTTAATGTAATGGCCTTGTCTAAGGATTGGAACAGAAAATAAAATCGAATATTATTTGTATTTTTTTTTTTGAAATTCAAACACTTTGTTTCAAAAACGATGCGGAATTTAATTTCTTTTCTTTAAGAACAAAAATTTAAATAAAATTCAATATATATGATTAATTATAGATAAATAATTGTGAGATTTAATATAATTTTAATTTTTAATTGAAATATATGGACACAAAAACTAGTTAACAGATTTTTATGGGTATTTTTTTTTTTTTCAATATTTTCCGACTTGAAAGGTTGAATTACCTCTAGTACTCGATATCCCGTCTATTGGAACAAAAATTTATTTCAATTGAATTGGCTACCAACCAATCGAATGAAATCCGAAGCCGAAAAAAAAATCGTTTTAATAATAAAATCCACCCTCCCCCGAGAAGCTACTAATTATGTAGTTAAAGGTTAACTATATAATTAGTACTTTATACAACTGTTAATTTTGTTAAATATTAATCGTATTGTTATTGTTGTGTTTACATTATAAATTTATCCATCTATTGTTCGTCCTGAGGATGGGAGCGATACGTTCTCTAAACGTTATTTCTGCTGGTTGCCCTGCTCATCAGTTAAATTATTTAAAATAAAAAAAATATGTATTTATTTCATTTTTATTAGATTTTACTAGCGACTGTCAACAGGTATCAAACAGTTTTGCCTTTTCCTTATAAAAATTTCTATTTTCTTAATTCTATGATTTTTAAAATTTTTTTAGCTGGGTAATTTTGACTTAATCAATTGAAATTGGTCTAAATGGCCTCCGATGCCGAAAAAGACCTTAAATAAAAAATAAATAAAATTTAGATATTTTAATTTCCTATAATTTTTTATTGGCAGGTTGATGAAAGGAATGGATACATGGACGTATCCAAGTGGGAGGGGGAGGAGGCAGCTGCACCCCTTCCAAATTTTATACATATAAAACTAAAAATTTGCCACCTATGAGAAAATAAAAATTACTAGTGACGTCATTCCCCATTTTCTGTTAGGTTGTGACATTGAATAAAATAATAAAATGAATTTTGCCTCCCCCTCTTGTCTACTTAAGCAGGATTTGTCTAAATAATTACTCTGTTTTCTTATCTATAGTCTCTATCTATGTTAATATATATATAGAGAGAGTATTGCGATCATGTCGAAAATACCATGTTGACATTTTGATGGATATACACGTTTGGAAATCTCAGTGGAACACGTGCCTTCTTATTCGATAATATTACTTATATTTTAGAAATTTCCCTTGGGATCTTATATGTAGTGGTAAAAAAAAATTTCTCTCATTTTTGTTATTTCATATTTGAATTAAAATAAAAAATTTACTATTGGATTTGGTTGAAAAATGAAATTATAATATTGTAAGCTATACTCTAATGTGTCCAGTTAGTTTGTTATAAATAGTTAATAAATCCTATAAAAGAAATTGTTATAATTAAAAAACATTTGATTAAAAAAGTGATTAAACTAGTGGAGCCATCTTTTGACCGACCTTGTAATTATTTTCTTCTAAAATGAAATTTTATGCAATACACTGTTAAAAATTTTCAAGAAAACTTTCTATACAAGTACAGGAAGGTTATATTTATCACGAATGTGTTTATTAAAGCTTTTGTGGTTTGAAATATTATTCTTAGGAGAATTTTTAATTATAGACCATATTTTTGTATTAAATATTTATTAAAAATATATAAATACTGTACAACGTTTCAACTGCTTATTCTGCAGCCGTTATCAAGCACTGTGCACTTGCTTCGACTCAAGTGAACTGACTGTCAGGTCCGTTACTTGCCTTTTTATATACAGCGACGTCAGCGCCATCTGTAGGCATTCCTGTGAAGTTAGATTTAAATGGCGTGAAAACTTTGAATCTAACTTCACAGGAATGCCTACAGATGGCGCTGACGTCGCTGTATATAAAAGGCAAGTAACGGACATGACAGTTGGTTCACTTGAGTCGGAGCAAGTGTACAGTGCTTGATAACGGCCGCAGAATAAGCAGTTGAAACGTTGTAGGGTATTTGTATTTATAAATATTTAATACAAAAATGTGGTCTATAATTAAAAATTCTCCTAATAATAAGTATAGGAAGCTCTGTTTCATAAACTGTTTATGAATATATATGAGAAAGTTCAATTTGTTGCCAACCTAACAAATTTCTTGTATATTTTAAAATTAATTATTTTGGTAAAAATTGTTAATTTTAATTTTAATTTTTATAGCTATTTAGTTGAATTACTTTATAAAAATTATTTAATTAGTATGACTTCATAAATATTTAAATAGTTTAGAGCGCGAATTTCAAACCAGAAAAAATTTAGATTTGTGAAATAAATTTTAAAAGAATAATTTCAAGTTTTCTTAAAATAATTATAAAATAATATTAATAAAAATTCCTTGAGGTAGTCAAGTTATTTGAGAACGTTTAGACCAGTGATTCTCAACTTGTCGCGGTGCACTTTAAACGATTTCAAAATTTGGCGGCACACAAAGAAAAAGATAAGTTTAAAAGTTGGTAATTTGTTCATAAACTTTTATATTAATTTTATTTCATATCCTAGGTATATTAAAATTAAATCACCGAAGTATATGAAAAATAATTGAAAATTCATATTTTTTTTACAGTGTACATATTACTGATGAGCTAGGAGGATGAAATTTTATATTTAAGTTAGGCACCCCCCTCGGACGTGCCATGAAACTTTTGAACAAAATCGGCCAAAGAGTACTAATACTTTACTGATGTACTTTTTCAGTTTTTTTTTCAATTTTCTCAAAATTCCCTCCAAGGATTTTTTTTAATTCAAAAATCAACTATTTTTTAGATTCTCTTTAAAATATATATTCCCATTTTGTCATTGAAATCTTCTGAAGACCACTTTACTCTTGTACTTCATAGGAAAGATAAGAGATAACGAAATATAAATATTTCCCCATGCTTATAAATTTGAATTCTAATATATCGGCAGAAATTTAATATATGTCGACACAAAAAATCTGGTGTGACAAGCACAGAACACAACTTTCTCTTTTTTTTATTTAAGACTCTACTCTCTTAAAACGAATTAGTAGAATTTATGCTTATTCAAACAGTAGGTAAGAAAATTACACCAAATTTAGTCATTTTGAGTAGAATCTACTAAGATATTTAGTAAATTTATTGGATACTTTTAGATTAGTTATTTTTTACTAATTCAAAAAGTAGTTCATTCAATTCCCGCTGTCTGAGAAGCCAACATGGCCGACTTTTTGTTGTATAGTTCATGTTATTATGTTATTATCTAGATGGCTCAGACTTATATATGTACATTGTTCTTTTTTCCTATTGTTGTTTTTGCTAACGATTAAAATATTTATCTAAAATCCTCTCTGAATTATTTCCTAATATTAAGAACCCAAATAAGCGATATAACAACTGGCGACGAGGATTGTGGAAAATAAAACAATTTAAATACATTGTATTTTTCCGAAATTATTTATAAAATAAAATGGGAGAAAAAACATTTACTCTGGAAGAAATTCAAAAATTATTAAATCAAGTTTATGAATTGGGAGTGAACGTTAACCAAGGAAATAATTTGAATAATAAGGATTTAAACACGGAGAGGTTAGTGCAATCTTTATCATCTCGCATAAATGAATTTATTTATGATCCAGAGCAAGACCAAACATTCGATATATGGTTTCAACGGTATGAAGATATGTTTAAATTGGATGCAGCAAATTTGGACGATGCCACGAAGGTTAGACTATTAAATTCTAAACTATCAAGTAAAGTATTCAAAAGATATTCTGATTTGCTGTTGCCGTTAAAGCCAAATGAACAATCATTTGAGGATACTATAAAAAAATTAAATAAACATTTTGGTAGAATTACATCTCTATTTAAATTAAGGTATGAGTGTATGAAAATAGCTAAAAGTGCCAAAGATGATTTTGTATCTTATGGAGCTAAGGTAAATGCACACTGTGAACGAATTGAATTTAAAAAGTTAACTTTAGATCAATTCAAATGCTTAATATTTGTTTGTGGATTACAGTCTTCATCAGATGCCGAATTACGAGTACGAATTTTAGCAAAAATGGATGAAAATCCGGACCTTAATTTACAACAAGCCATTGAGGAATGTCAACGATTTATTAAAATTAAAGAAGAAGCCAAAATGATTGAAAAAGGTACAGAGAAAAATCAAATAAACGTCGTTAATTTTAAAGGTAAGGAAAACTTTAATAAAGCCAATGTGCAATTTAATAAACCAATGAAAAATCAAAATAATCAAAATAGAATTCCACGTTATCCTTGTAATCGATGTGGAAACGCACATTTTGTTCGCGATTGCAAATTTTTGGATCATAAATGTGAAAAATGCAAAATGATCGGACATAAAGAAGGATTTTGTAATAGACCAAAGCAAAATATTGATTATAAAAATAAGCAAGTCTATTATAAATTCAATAATAATAAAAATTTTGAAAATAAATCGAATTCGAATCACATAATCTCGTTTTGTGGGAGTGACGCGAAAAGTAAAAGAAAATATATATCAATTTTCATAAATGATAAATTAGTAAAATTGCAAATTGATTCCGCTTCGGATATAACATTAATTTCAAAGAATACTTGGAAGGAGATAGGTTGTCCTACATATAAAGTCACCGATCACCTAGCGAAAAATGCTTCCGGTGATAATATAGATTTAATAGGTGAAATAAACCCGGAAATAAAATTTGAGGGAAGTTTATTTCAAGAAACAATATATTTAACTAAAAATTTAGATTTACTTGGGATCGACCTGATTGAAAAGTTTAAGCTATGGGATGTACCATTTAATAAAATATGTAATAATATTAGAAATAAAGATGATATTTTAAATTTTGATAAATATATAAATAGTTTAAAAGAAAAATATAAAAATATTTTTAAAGAGGGACTAGGGCATTGTACTAAAACAAAGGCAACATTTGAATTACGCCCTGGTGCAAGTCCTAAATTTTGTAAAGCTCGACCAGTAGCCTATGCGGCACGATTGGAGGTGGAAAATGAATTGAACCGATTAGTAAATTTAAATGTTATTTCCCCAGTGAATTATTCGTCTTGGGCAGCTCCGATAGTCGTCGTGAAGAAGGCAAATGGAAAAATAAGAATATGCTCGGACTTCTCCACGGGATTAAATGATGCACTACTTTTACATCAACACCCTTTACCATTACCTGAAGATATATTCAATACGCTTAATGGAGGTAAATATTTTTCTATAATCGATTTAGCAGATGCTTATCTTCAAATAGAGATTGAAGAAAAATTTAGAAATTTACTCACTATTAATACCCATAAGGGGCTATATCAATATAATAGATTGCCATTTGGAATTAAATCCGCACCGGGAATTTTTCAGCAAGTGATGGATGCCATGTTAGCTGACGTTCCAGGGGCGGTAGCGTATCTAGATGACATCCTTGTTATGGGACGAGACGAAAATGATCATAAAAATAATTTAGAAGCTGTATTAAAGCGAATTGAGGAATATGGGTTAAGAATTCAATGGGAAAAATGTAAATTTTTTAAGACGGAAGTAAAATATTTGGGCATGATCGTAAATAAAGAGGGACACAAACCAGATCCCGCGAAAATTGAAAAGATTTTAGAAATGCCTGCACCTAGCGATGTTTCAACGCTTAGATCATTCCTAGGATTAATTAACTTTTACGGGAAATTTTCAAATGAACTCGGGAAAATGCGAAAACCTTTAGATGAATTACTAAAGAAAAATATTAAATGGCATTGGTCTCCCGAATGCAATAATGCGTTTTTAAGAATAAAAGAGATTTTAACATCCGACTTATTATTAACACATTATGATCCGAATTTGGACATTATTGTTGCTGCTGATGCTTCGCAGAATGGAGTTGGCGCGGTAATTTTACATAGATTTCCGGATGGTTCGGAAAAAGCCATAGCGCATGCTTCCTATTCATTAACGCCGACCGAGAGAAAATATAGCCAAATCGAGAAAGAGGGATTAGCGTTAGTATATGCGTTAAAGAAATTTCACAAATATGTATATGGAAGACATTTTACGTTACTTACGGATCATAAACCGCTGTTATCTATATTCGGTTCGAAAAAAGGAATACCCGTTTATACACAAAGTAGATTACAACGGTGGGCTACAATAATGCTAAATTATGATTTTACTATTGAATATAGAAAAACTTTAGAATTTGGCCAGGCCGACGCCCTGTCAAGACTAATTGCAAGACATGAAACCACAGAAGAAGATGTTGTAATAGCTTCTATAAAAATTGAAAAAGATATATTTTGTACTGTTTCAGAGGGAATACAAGCTCTCCCAGTCACCGCTGAAATGATTAAAGATTATACAAGGAAGGATAAATGTTTAAGAAAAGTTTATAATTGTATTAATAATGGTTGGCCAGAGAAGGTAACTGATAAAAATTTATTGGCATTTAAAAATCGAGAAACATCTCTGTCTATTCTTAATGGTTGTATTTTGTTTAATGAAAGAGTAGTAATACCTTATTTGTTACAGAAAAGAATTTTAAAACAATTTCATAAAGGACATCCAGGAATTGTCCATATGAAAGCACTAGCACGAAGTTATATCTATTGGCCAGGTTTGGACGCAGATATTGAAGAACTTGTGAAGAATTGTAGTAAATGTGCAATGGTAGCAAAGGCTCCAAGAAAATCCGATCCATGTCCATGGCAAACCCCTGAGAAACCATGGTCACGAATTCATGTTGACTTTGCTGGGCCAATAGACGGTCTAAGTTATTTATTAGTTGTGGATGCATACTCAAAATGGCCAGAAGTATTCATAATGAAGAAGACGTCATCCGCCGCAACTATCAATAAATTACGAACTTTATTTACTAGATTTGGAATGCCAGAAATTTTAGTTTCAGATAACGGAACGCAATTTTCTTCAGCAGAATTCCAAGAGTTTTGCCAAATAAATGGAATTGAACATATCCGATCACCCCCATATCATCCACAATCGAACGGTCAAATAGAACGGTTCGTGGACACTTTCAAAAGGTCCATTAAAAAATTGAAAGGGGAAGGATCACTTCAAGAAATAATTGATATTTTTTTATTAACATATAGGAATACTCCAAATTCAAATATAAAAATCAATAATTTAAATAAAAATGTATCTCCCGCTGAGGCTCTTTTAGGAAGACCCTTACGCACGTCATTCGACTTATTAAAACCTGAAAAGGAAGAAAACGAGCATGAACATAATCCCAACCAAGAAGAAGGAAAATTCAGGTTATTTCGAAAAGGAGATTTTGTTTACGCTCGCGATTTCAGAAACAAAACGAAATGGAGGTCGGGGCGAATCATAAAGAAAATAGGTAATGTAATTTATGACGTCGATGTCGGAGAAGAGATATGGAGACGACATGTCAACCACCTTCGAAACCGACATACGAAAAATAAAGAAAATGCAAATGAGTTATTCAGTAATTTTTATTTAATCCCACTAAGTAGAGATCGAGGAGAGGACACCGAAAATGCTGTCATCCAAAATGAATCCGATTCGTCTACTGTGGAAGGTGATCCTGCCAGTGGAGCAAATCCGCCACCACCAGCAGAAGGTCCCGATGACATCGCATCACAACAATCAACTATAATGCCTCGGAGGTCGTCCCGGATTCCAGTGAGACCTCAGAGACTCTCCATTGACTCGAAATTAAAATCTTATGATCCACCTAGATAATAAATTTTGCGAGGGAAGATGTTGTATAGTTCATGTTATTATGTTATTATCTAGATGGCTCAGACTTATATATGTACATTGTTCTTTTTTCCTATTGTTGTTTTTGCTCATGATTAAAATATTTATCTAAAATCCTCTCTGAATTATTTCCTAATATTAAGAACCCAAATAAGCGATATAACAATTTAATTTTTATAGCTATTTAGTTGAACTACTTTATAAAAATTATTTAATTAGTATGATTTTAATATACTTCATAAATATTTAAATAGTTTAGAGCGCGAATTTCAAACCAGAATTTAATAAATTTAGATTTGGGAAATAAATTTTAAAAGAATAATTTCAAGTTTCCTTAAAATAATTATAAAATAATATTAATAAAAATTCCTTGAGGTAGTCGAGTTATTTGAGAACGTTTAGACCAGTGATTCTCAACTTGTCGCGGTGCACTTTTAACGATTTCAAAATTGGCGGCACACAAAGGAAAAGATACGTTTAAAAGTTGGTAATTTGTTCATAAACTTTTATATTAATTTTATTTCATATCCTGGATATATTAATATTAAATCACCGAAGTATATGAAAAATGATTGAAAATTCATATTTTTTTTTTACAGTGTACATATTACTGATGCGCTAGGAGGATGAAATTTTATATTTAAGTTAGGCACCCCCCTCGGACGTGACACGAAACTTTTGAACAAAATCGGCCAAAGAGTACTAATACTTTACTGATGTACTTTTTCAGTTTTTTTTTTCAATTTTCTCAAAATTCGCTCCAACGATTTTGATTAAAATTCAAAAATCAATTATTTTTTAGATGCTCTTTAAAATATATATTCTCATTTTGCCATTGAAATTGTTTGAAGCACACTTTACTCTTGTACTTCATAGGAAAGATAATAGGTAACGAAATATAAATATTCTATGCTTATAAATTTTACATCTTGAATTCTAATATATGTCGACACAAAAAATCTGGTGTGACAAGCACAGAACACAACTATCTCTTTTTTTTTTTATTTCCGACTATAGGTTCAAATAATTACTCTTTAAATTAATCAAATGATTCTTTTTTGTTGTAAACACGTGTCCTCTCCCCCCCCCCCCCGTTCTCGCTCCCTTTGATGGCGACGGTCCAACAAAACTAGGAAATCCAGAGGCATTTAATCATCGAATTAGAGCACTAATAGGCGAGGCCAACAAATCTGCTGGGCCATGTCCACTCGGAGTCAATTACCCTCCTCTCTTTCTCTCTCACTCGATGACTATTTACCCCTTTCGTTTGACATACGCATAGCATTTAATTGGCTCCCATCAGTGCCGGCCGGGAACGTAATCAATTTTCTTAATGATAATTGGTACAAGTTAAATTAATTTTAAAGAAATTTTTTCGAAAATATTTCTTCTAAGTGTTCAACCAAGGGAGAATTCAAGTAAGGGGTAAAGATAAAAATCACTCAAATATTTATAATGTTTTTTTAAAAACTCCATCTTTTTGAAAAAGACGTAACATTTTTAGTTTTTTATAAATAACTCCAAAACTATATCTCCTATCAAAATGTCTTTTTTAGAGAGATTGTAGAGGATTAAATTCTGTATCAAACGATTACATAATTGTTAAAATCGATTGAATAGAAATTATTAAAATAAAAAGTTAATTGTTGCTATTTTTGAAAAAATAATTTTTTCCCCCATTTTGGGATTGAATAACATCTTTGCTATTAATTTGAGAACAAAAATTGTTATTATAAAAATTATAGAGTATTTAATTCTCTTTCTATTGGTATATGATTCATTAAATTTGATTAAATATTTTTTGTGATATTGAAATAATAAATAAAACTTTATTTCCTTTTCGTTCTGAATTCAAATTTTTTTTCTTTAAAGTGGAACTTTTATTTGATCGCCTCAAATTTTTTCGCTCTTCTATCAGCATGTCGCGTTACAAGCCGTGACGTCAAAGGCCATGACGCTACAAGCCATGACGTCACAAGCCGTGACGACAAAAATAGGAAAGTTTAAATTTAATATAGGCCTATATGACGAATTATAAAAAAATAATTGTGGGATTTAATTATTCAATTTTTAAAATTGATAAAATATAATTTTTAAAATAATTTAAAATGATGCAAATCTTCAAATACTAAATAAATATTGTTCTCAGTTTTTAACATGCGTCTATTGATTTCCCATTTTCCAATTATTAAGTTAAGATTAAAAACGCGATTTTAATACCCTTAATTGAATAATTTTCTGAAAATTTTCAGTTAAACGCCTACGATCCGAAAAAAAAAGTTTCACTTGCATCGTGGTTTCATAAAACCACACAATGATTTTTTTTTTATCTTTATTCAAAAGGAAAGTATAGGTGAAACAGAATGTCGTTAATATAATTATACTAGAAAATATTTATAGATAGAGATAATCACTACGTGAATATAAATAATCTTTTTTTTTTTAATATGCGAGCAAACGATATCGAGAAGCAATTTAGATAAATAGGATGCACGCGTGCCTGCATGCTCTCACATGTGCGTGGCCCGGGTGTGTGGATAAATACAGATAAAATAAACTGCTCTTCTTCTGCTTAGGCCCTACACTAAGAAGAAGGGAATCTCTTTTTTTATATCAACAAAAAAATTTAATACAGTATGAATAAGAGATAAAAAAAATCTTTTTTTTATATTCTAACAAAAAGTGAATTTGTCGTGTGTATATTTAGATCGATTTTTATCGCCCCCCCCCCACCCCCTGCGGCGGACCCCCGCCTTTACTTAATCAAGTATTGCAATTTTTACTTTCTCTTACCTATGTATATATGTAAATATATATAGAGAGAAAGTATTGGATTCATGTCAAAAATTCGATGTCGAGATTTTGATGGATCTTCACGTTTTGAGGTCCCCTGAATCCAAAAAGTGGTTTTCGCGACATGGTCTGTCTGTGGGTGGGTGGGTGTGTGTGTGTGTGTGTGTGTGTCTGTGTGTCTGTGAACAAAATATCTCAAGAACGAAAAGAGCTAGGAGGTTGAAATTTTATATTTAAGTTAGGCATCCAGGCATCCACCTGGGACGTGACACGAAGCTTTTGAACAAAATCGACCAAAAAGTACTAGCACTCTACTGATTACTTTTTCAGTTTTTTTCGATTTTCTCAAAATTTGCTCCAACGATTTTTTTTAAAATTCAAAAATCAATTATTTTTTAGATTCTCTATAAAATGTATATTCTCATTTTGTGATTGAAATCTTCTGAAGACCACTTTACTCTTGTACTCCATAGAAAAGATAGGAGAAATGGTTGCCATGGTAACAAAATATAAATATTTTCCCATACTTATAAATTTTACATCTTGAATTCAATTGTACCCTACTGTCGGAAACTAAATACATGTCGACACAAAAATCTGGTGTGACAAGCACAGAACACAACTTTCGATTACCGAAGGTAAGAGAAAGTTGTGTGCTGTGCGCCAGTCACACCAGATTTTTCAGTCAGTTCAGGACCTATGGCCATCAAATATTTTTTTATTAATAGAGTAAGTTATTAAAACAAAAAAAAAAATACAAAATGTAGTTATAAAATCTTACGAAATAATTGTCGCAATTGAGATGGAGAACATTATAATGTATACACAATTCTATTCTTCAATACATCTATACACTGTAAAAAAAAAATATGAATTTTCAATCATTTTTCATATACTTCGGTGATTTTATATTAATATACCCAGGATATGAAATAAAATTAATATAAAAGTTTATGAACAAATTACCAACTTTTAAACTTATCTTTTTCTTTGTGTGCCGCCAAATTTTGAAATCGTTAAAAGTGTACCGCGACAAGTTGAGAATCACTGGTCTAAACGTTCTCAAATAACTCGACTACCTCAAGGAATTTTTATTAATATTATTTTATAATTATTTTAAGGAAACTTGAAATTATTCTTTTAAAATTTATTTCACAAATCTAAATTTATTAAATTCTGGTTTGAAATTCGCGCTCTAAACTATTTAAATATTTATGAAGTATATTAAAATCATACTAATTAAATAATTTTTATAAAGTAATTCAACTAAATAGCTATAAAATTAAAATTAAAATTAACAATTTTTACCAAAATAATTAATTTTAAAATATACAAGAAATTTGTTAGGTTGGCAACAAATTGAACTTTCTCATATATATTCATAAACAGTTTATGAAACAGAGTTCCTATACTTGTATAGGAAGTTTTCTTGAAAATTTTTAACAGTGTAGCCTATATCTTAAAAGAAGGGAATATTTAACGGTTCCTTTAAAGTTGCTCTATAATTTTAATGCCCAAAGCGATGTTTACTAACAGACCTTTAGATATTTATAGAACTGTTTTCTTGCAACCCGTAGATTTTTAATTACCCAGAAAAAAAAGAAGGAAAGACTGTTTTTTTTCCCCCTCTCTCTTTATTAAAGCCAGTCATTTTTATTATAACGAATAAAGAAAGAAAGAAAATCAAAAGTGACATGAAATCAGATGAAAGTCAATTACAAGATGAGAAACAATAGAGTAAAGGGAAGAGGATTTAAGCCATTAAAGGTATTACAGAGAGAGAGAGGAGAGGGAATTGTTAATGAAATGGAAGTCTTTAATTGATTTAATATCAATGATTTAAAAGTTGTCTTTTGAGATAGAGAGAGTGTTTCGTTTGTCCAGGTGATTGTGCTAATGGCTAGTTGCTTGCTTGTCTTTGTGCCTGTCCTTTTTGGAGACAAAAGCTCCTTTCTTCTCTACTTACGTTCGTTCTACGGTGTACGTATATCCGGGGCTTTACATTTTAATCTACGAAAAATCTCTCTTCAAAGCTAATCAACTTCAAAAGAAACATTAACACAAAGGAGCTACTACACACTACAATATAAATATTATTGCCATATTTTTGTTAAAGGAGTTGGAGAAATAACAAGAGATGGAAGCAGCTATTGGAAAAAAAAAAGTTTATTTCAATCTGATGATTCAATTGACAAGTGCCTTTATTCTACGGTGGGCTTCCCTCCCCTGGACCCCCTCCAAGTCATTTTCCTTCATTAATTGATATATACAGTATATAATGTGGTTATTATCTTTTATTTTCTTGGGAAAATAACTATAGACTCATTTGTTCCTTAAAACAGATTTATTAAATTAGAATTAAATAATGAATATAACAAACAGAATAACAATTAAATTTACCTTAAAACAAATTGGTTTTTATAGTCATTAATATAATAGAAAACTCTTCAATCTTTTTAAATAAAAATCTCATTCCAAATTAATATAAAAATAATTCCCTTCCACATAATCTATCTATAATTCCGGTTTGGGAGGGCGCCCATACAAAGGGGTTGGCAGGGTTTATTTAAGCATGGAACGGTGGTAAAGAATGTGTGAATCCAACGGTTTCGAAAAGTCTTATTGGTTGGTGCGAAAGACTGATGATGTGTGGCTGAATGTGAGTGTGAATAGAAAAAGTGTGTGTTAAAAGAGAAAAAAAAAAAAAAAAGTAATTCACTTTTAAAAGTATTGCCAATTCTAAATAAATAAATAAGGTTGGTTAAAAATAAAGGAACCAAGGTGGATCCAAAATATGAAAATATTTTACATATACATATATCTCGCTTATTAAGGAATATATTCACCTGGATAGGTGTGGGAGGAAAACAAACGGAGGGGACCCCCCCTTTCGGCCTGGCGGGGGGGGCGTTCGCCGCTGGACCTCCTTAGCTGGCTGCGGCGGCCCCTGCCTTTTTTTAACCCTAGAGAACGCATTACCAGGGCCTCGCGGGCCCGGTCACTCCATTTTTTCTCAATTACTCTCAGAAAAGGCTTCTTATTAAATATTCCTCCATTTATTCATAATAAATGTATTTTTAAAGGGTTTTTCAAAAAAAAAAAATTTTCTATGCCTAATTTATTCTTCCAACCACTTTACAAACACAAAGTCACAAGGAGGGCCTCCCAGGCCCTTGGGGTTTCTGGGTATTTAAAACACTTTGAATGACAACCTATTATGTATTATGTATTTAAATATTTGAAATTGTCATGTCTTTTTTAAATAATAAAATAAATATTGTCAAATTCTTTATGAATTTTGAAAAAATCAAGAAAACTGACTTGACTTTCGTATCTCAAGCTTCTCCATATGTTTTGAGATTATATCTTCTGACAACATTCAAGTATGCTTTTATTTTCTCTTACTTATATATGTAATTATATAGAAAGTATTGGATTCATGTCAAGAATTCAATGTCGAGATTTTGATGGATATACACGTTTTGAGGTCTCCTGAGTTCAAAAAAGTTGCTTTTGCAAGTTGGACTGTCTGTGTGTCTGTGAACAAAATATCTAAAGAATGAAAAGAGCTAGGGGATTGAAATGTTATCTAAGATAAGCCTAGTAAGATCTTATTGTAATTGAATTTTGCAACATGTGTTGTTTTATTTAAATTTGTATATTTTCGTAGCAGGGACTGAGGATGGACAAATAAAATGTTGTCCGAAACGTTTCCCTTTCTGCATTTGGCATACAAAGGCTCTCTCTATTTGCTGCACCTGTACTTGCTCTCTTCCATTCCATAACATCAACAGTAATTTCTTTTCAACTTACTTTAATCGTTAATATTAGGTTAAAAATAAAAAGAGCAAAATACCAGCCATTCCCCAACAGCCGCATCGAAGGCCGGCTACGCAGCTAGTTAATTAACAATTAAAATTCTAAAATTTTTATTTTCATTAATTTTTAATAAAAATAAATAATTTTATCAGTAGATATGAGAGTTTGTCAATTTTTCTAAATAGAGAGAGAGGAAGAGAGAGAGAGAGAGAGTATTTCCCCCTCTCTCCGTTTTTGGCTTGACTCAGCAGCAAAGCAAAGCAAAGCTTTCACAGTTCTAAAGGGGCTTTACTATCTTCAGAGAGGTTGGGGGGATCTTTTCAATGTTTCTTTTTTTTTTTCTTCAAATGATGATGATGATCATCATTTCGTTTCAATCTCTCTCTTCTCTCTTCTCCTTTTATTTATCCATCAAACTCTAAGAAAGATTCTCTATCCGACTTTGACATTTATTTCGAGATAGAGGAGGGGGGGGGGCGTGAAGTGAAATAAAATAAAATTTTCAATAATAACAAATAAATATGAAATTTAAATTAAGAAAAATTTGCATTTACTTTTAGGCCTAATAAATATTTGCCAGTTGGGGGAAAATAAAGAAAATTTAATTATTTTTATTATTTTTAATTTGTGGGATTTGATTTTTAAAATTAATTGGATTTAAATTTCCACACCCTTATTTTTTAGGGTATATGAATTAATAAATATTTAATTATATATATATCAGTTCTCGAAAACGGCTTTAACTTTTTTTTTTTTTCAAATTTTAGATATATACAGTAGAACCTGGATAACTCGAACCTCGTTAAGTCGTGATCCTCAGTAAGTCGAAGAAAAACACGATTCCCCTCCGTTCAGAACTATAATACGCGATATCTCGAACTATTTTGACTCTGTAACTCGAACAATGTATTCGATCCCGTGAAGTATTATTCATATCAATTTAGACTCTATATCTCGAAATTCCAAAAAATGACTCGGTATGTCGAAGTTAGTAATTGTGATGATGTCATGTGTATATATCGTCCTTGACATTGGCTTGATTTTGTATTTTCGAGTACTTCTATACTTACTTCTTCTTTAATGCGTAGCTTGAAAGAAACGCAGTTTTGTATTCAGTCGGTTCACAACATTTCGTGCAAAATGAGCAGCAAACGAAAATTGAAAACTTTAACTTTACGTGAAAAAGTAGATGTTATTGAAACAGAAGTGGTACAAAAAGAAAAGATATATCTGATCAGTATGGATTACCGGCAAGTACTTTATCAACAATCTTAAAAAATGAGGCTTGTTCATCCTCGAAAAAACTACTGACAAGCAACATTTAAATTAAATACCTTAATAAGTCGAAATTTCATTTATAACAACCTTTATATCTCGGAATACTTGATAACTTGAAAACTTGTTAACTCGACATTTTTATTTCCTCCCATGGGATTCGAGTTATCGAGGTTCTACTGTAGCTACTATTTCCGGTATCAATATGAAATTGTGCTAGGTCACATCGTTGAGAAAATTCGGGCACTAATTTTAGTAACCTAAGAAAAAGGGATGAATTTCAAAACTAAATTTTCCGCGGGGGCCAACTTTAGTTTTTTACTAATGTACTATTTTAGTTTTTACCAATTTTCTCAAAATTCTCTTTATCTTAACGATTTCTTTAAAATTTTGAAATATTTACTATTTTCGGTATACGAAACAAATTCAGTTTGATCTCGACTTTGGGAAAGATCAAGTATTAGTTCTTTACTGATGTACCTTTTTGCTTCATTCCAATTTTATCAAAAAAAAAAAAAAAAAAATATTGCAACCACCTCCCCTATGTCTACCAAAAATTCTTCAATTCGTTTTAGTCTAGTTTAACAAAATTCCAAAACACTTGAATAATTAATTTTTAAATTATCGTGTAGAAAAAAAAAAAATTAACACACACACACCCACACACAGTGGAATTTCTTTCTTTTTTTAATAATCCTCCAACCCCACCAATGGCCATCGATATATAAAGAATATTTTCAAGATAAATTTTTATATTTTAATTTCCACCCTAAAAAAAAATTCTTGAGTTAGCCTCAAGGTAAAATATTATTAAATTATTTGAATTCTTTTTTTTTGCAGACTTACCCCTTTGGTTGTTGTTTTTTTTTTTCTCTCTCTTTCAGCAATGATCCGAATCATTTGCCCTTTTATTGCATAGACGTTGTTAAAATCCAGTTTAAAATTCCTCAAGCAAAGGAGAGAGAGTGGGGGGAAAGAAGAAGAGGGAAATAAAAATACCCAATATTAAGGCATTCCCTGGCGCGTGAGTTGCATACTCACCCCCTCCCCGGAGAGATTTTCCGCTGTTTAAATTCTTTAGAATAAAAGCAAGTGGTTAACTCTGATTCCATCTATGTGTGTGTGTGTGTGTGTGTGTGTGTGTAAAAGAGAGAACGATCTTTATTACTTTATATCTAGATATATATATATATACATGTTTTCCTCTTTTATTTTCACATTTACACCGACCACAAGAGAAAGCAGCCACAATAACAACCCCTTGCAAAATTCCCTCTCTTTTAAAACAAAAAAAAAAAAGAAATTAAATATTATAAATAAATATCTTCTATAAAATAAGTTCATTTAGAGCAATTAGAAGTTCATTTAATGCTCAATTTTTGATATTATTATTATTTTTTTAAAGTGAACACTTTTATTTTGGTGTCCTAACATTTTTTCGCTCTTCTATTGGCATGTCGTGTTACAAGCCGTGACGTCAAAGGCTGTGACGCTACAAGCCAGGACGTCACAAACCGTGATCGACAAAAATAGGTTTGTTTAAATTTAATATATATATGATGAATTATAAAAAAATAATTGTGAGATTTAATTATTCAATTTTTAAATTGATAAAATATTATTTTTAAAATAATTTAAAATGATTCAATTACTAAATAAATATTGTTCTCAGTTTTTAACTTGCGTCTATTGATTTCCAATTTTCCAATTATTAAGTTAAGATTAAAAACGCGATTTTAATACCCTTAATTGAATAATTTTCTAAAAATTTTCAGTTAAACGCCTACGACCCGAAAAAAAGTTTCACTTGCATCGTGGTTTCATAAAACCACCTAATGATTTCTTAAATAGATTTATTATGATATCATTAGGGGTCGGGTGTGTAGCGTAAACTAAAATAAATAGAAATGTAGTTGTAATAGTCATTTCAGTTTTTTGGACTGACGAAAGTTTAGGAGAAAATCCATAAAATCTAAAAGTATTTTCAAAAAGTATATGTATAGCTATATAGTATATATCTGATATATATATATATATTTTGTTATCAATATTTCTTTAAAATTAAAATTGAAAAAATCTGGATTGGGTAATAACACAGAATACAACACAGTAGTGGTTTAAATCTATCAAATAAAGTACGTTAATAAACCAATGGCTTGGATGTGTGAGAGGAGAGCATTTTGACATTTACTGGTACTGTACCATCGTAAAATTCCTTATATATATTAATACATTAAAAAAAAAAACCATAAAAATTAGTCAACTAGTTCCGGAATCCCTAAATAATGAGAAATAATTAATTACCAATAAAATAAATAAATAAATCAAATAAATTTTAAATTAAAATAATTAATTAAATTTCACAATTATTATTCGACAATTAAACATATTTATAAAATAAAAATTTTATTTAATATATCCTAATTAATAATTCATTTGTCCTTTACTAAAGAAGAATGGCACAAACATGATATCGTCAAAACTTTGTCCAAATACCAAGTAATTTATTTGAAATAGTGAATACGATATTAAGATTCAATCAGTGAATTCAGTTCTAAATAAATATCAGATGGAAAAGTAAAGTTAGTTAGCTTATGTTAGACCATTTTTTTTTTTTTTTAATTTAATTATGACACCAAAGTATCAATAAGATAAATATTTATAATCAACAACAAAAGCCTTTTATTTTATAAATTAAACTTTTAAAATTAAAATCCGTATTAACTGGAAATTTCAATTAATAATTCATGAATTTTGTTTTTGTTTTTGTTGTTGTTTTATCAAAAAGTCCTTACAAAAAACAAAATAAAAATTTTAAAACTGATAATATAACCCAAGAGTTTTATATTATTATTATTTTAAAATTAATATTAGAGGTAGAGCTTTAATGCTTAAAGTAAACAAAAAAAGATTAAACGATTTTAGTGAAATAAATAAATAAATAAAAAGTTGCCTTCACTCGATGCTCAACTAGTTGTGGAGCATTCCTTGGGTGGGTTGCTCATCGAGGGCATGAGAGCCTCGTTCTTCTACCCCCCCCCCAACCCCTCTTCACTAAAATTATAGTCTAATTCTTTCAAAGAGATGTCTTTCCTTTCTTGGACTTCTCCTTAAACGATAGTTAGAATAAGAATTTTACACACGCTCTAAAAACTCTTTTAGAGTTTTTAAATTTAACCCTAAACCCAGGGGCGTAACTAGCCTTTGAGGGCGGAGGGGGTGAAGCTCAACTAGGGCTCCATTTTTCAAGTTGTAATATAATTTTAAAGAAATCTATCAATTTTTTGGACAATCTATTGAAAGAATATGATAAAATCACCGTCCATGGGCTATATTTTAGATGCCCTAGGGCGCCTATGTGGGGCCATCCATTAATTACGTCACATCTAAAAGGGGGGAGGGTATCACCAGAATATGACATTATGTGACAAGGGGCAGGGGGGAGTGAAAAACCTTGTGACGTCACATTTCAAAATTCGAGATGACCAAATTTATAGGTGAACAAAAATTTTTTTAATATTTACAAACGCAATCTATATTTTTTAATACTTTAGCACACTCGCTATGAGAAATTAGCATAATTAGGTGTCTATTATTGATAAAATTGGAAAATGCGTGACGTCACATCAGGGGAGGGATTTTTAAAAATGTGACAACTTGTGACAAGGACGGGGGGAGGGGTTGAAAAGTCTTGAAATTCGTGTGACGTAATTTATGGATGGCCCCTGTCGGTATCGAGGGGCGCCAAAGGCTTGAAGCGCCTGGGGCGGAGGGGGCAAGCGCCCCCCTTCGCCCCCACCTAGTTACGCTACTGCCTAAACCACTCTTTTGAAATTTGTTAGAAATTAAAAAAAAAAGCCCATAAAAATCCGTCAAGTAGTTTCAAAATATAAAGAAAAAGTTGAATTTAAATCTCACAATTATTTTTATATAATTAATCTTATAAATATATTACAATTAAATTTTTAGATTTTTCTCTGATAGTAATTTATTCAAAAATTTATTTTTAATACTATCTGCGAAACCTGCCATTGTGACTCCCTTTTTTTTTATTAATTAAATCAATCTTAGAAATTCAGTTGAGATCGGAAATTAGTAAATTTTTTAGTCTCCCTCGCTCTCTGTTTTTTTTTCTCTCCCCCTCGTCCCAGAGAGTAGACGTATAAAAAACAAAAAGTTTGTAACAAAGTTGGCTTTTAATAATGGATTTGAGATGGGTGGGCTGGAGGCCCTTTTGACCACTCGTCAGCTCAGCCTTCTCTCTTTCGCTCTCATCTCATCAATAAATTCATCAACAAGTTGATGATATAGTACATTCAATAATTACGAAATAAAAGTCACCAAATATTTTAACAAATTAAATGGGCAAATTGAGTTTGTAAATTATTTGATTGTTCTTTTTTTTTTGTAGAATTGCCACCCCCTCTTGACTGTCATTCACCACATAACAGAGCAACGCCACCTTTTTTTTTCCACTCATTAACACACCCTTTTTGTGTGTGTGTGTGACAATTCTTTATTGTTTCTATCTCAAGAAGGTTGAAGATCTCCCCTCCAAATAAAAAAAAAAAAAATAGAACTGTCAAGATCTTGAGTGCCAAATCAGACATTCTGGACAAATTTAAGAAAGAAAAATAAATAACGAGAAAAAGATTTCTCCGATTAAAGCAGCTGCGTTAAAAAATAAAAATAATAAAATAAAATCTGATTAAAAAAAAAAAACAAACTAGCTGGATAGTTCGCTTTCGGATTTGTTTTAAATTGAATTCTTTCTTGAATTTTTAAGATAATAAAATTTTATATTTCAAGTTCTAGCAAATTTTAAATTTGATTTTATAAAAATTAAATCTAATAAATTTCTCAATATATTGAAACAAAATTCATAAAAATTCATCAATTTTATTATAAAAAAAAAAACTAGCTAGAAAGTCCGCCTTCGGATATGTATTAAATTGAATTCTTTAATGAATTATTAAGATAATCAAATTTTATTTTTCAAATTCTAGCAAATTTTCTAAAAATTAAAATCACTCTATTAAATTTCTTTAGATACTGAAAAAAAGCCCATAAAAATCCGTCAAGTAGTTTCAAAATAAATGCATTATAAAGGAAAAGTAAAAATTAAATCTCACAATTATTATTTTATTAATTAATTAATCATATAAATATTAAATTTTAATTTTTTTTTGTTTCCCTACTGGCGCAAGTAGAAAGCCACTTGCCGATTATTATTTCAAAATATGCATGCATTTCCCCTTTCGTTAGTAAAAAAAAAAAGAAAAAATTGATCTTCTTTCTATTCATCATTATCATCATCAAGACAAAGGAGTGAGAGAGGGAGGGGGGGGGCTTAGAAGAAAGAATAAATTAAATTTTAATTCCTCATCTACTTAGTATTCCTTCTTCTTAGTGCCATATCCCTTAAAAAAAAAAAAAAAAAAAAATTACAAATTGATTATTCATTGTTATTATTTTACTTTCCCATTTTTCATACTTTATTGCTTTTCTAAAGGTTTTTTTTTTATAAGAATATAAATGATATGATTATGAGTTATGTAAAAAAAAAAAGAATTTTATTAAAAAAAGATAAAAGAAGAAATAATTAAGAAAAAAGAAAAGGTTTTTTATTTTTTTTAGCTATTAACATATAAAATGTTTGGGTCCCCGGTTAGAACAATTAATTGTCAGAGTTGATAAATATTAATTATATGAGATATAAATAATGATACAAAAATTCTCGATCTCCTGTGGAGGAGGTCGGCATCTTAGCCCGCTACAGGGTCCCGACAATTAACGTTAATTTAATTTTAATTTTCCGACTTTGACGCTACTAGCCATGACGTCACAAGCCGTGACGACAAAAATAGGAAAGTTGAAATTTAATATATATGACGAATTATAAAAAAATAATTATGAGATTTAATTATTCAATTTTTTAAATTGATAAAATAATTTAAAATGATTCAA
Organism: Euborellia annulipes; assembly: GCA_023213315.1. Classification (NCBI taxonomy): domain Eukaryota; kingdom Metazoa; phylum Arthropoda; class Insecta; order Dermaptera; family Anisolabididae; genus Euborellia; species Euborellia annulipes. The sequence continues at coordinate 23,794 of JAKCPI010008933.1, forward strand.
ATACTAAATATATATTGTTCTCAGTTTTTAACATGCGTCTATTGATTCCCCATTTTCCAATTATTAAGTTAAAATTAAAAACGCGATTTTAATATCCTTAATTGAATAATTTTCTGAAAATTTTCAGTTAAACGCCTACGATCCGAAAAAAAAGTTTCACTTGCATCGTAGTTTCATAAAATTACACAATGATCTTTTTATTTTTACATTACAATGATCAACGAAAAGAAAATTTAATTATATAACATTGTTTATTATTTTTAATTTGAGAGATTTAATTATTATAATTAATTGGCTTTAATTTTTCTTAAGGGATCGTCCATATATTATTACGTAACACCTTTTTTGATTTGAAGATTCTAGTCCCCTCTCCCCTCTGTTACAGTTAGTCACATAAAAACAAACCCCCTACAAATAACAGAAACTTGTTTTAAACTATAATTTGCCTTTTTTTTTTTAGTATGCGAGTCTCATCCTATCTTTTCAAACTCAAAAAATTTTATAAATTCAACTTTGAATTGTTATATCACGCCTAAAGAAACCCCCCGGGTTCCCCATGTCACAATTAGTAATTGTTTTGTCCAGACCCCTACCCCCCTCCCTAACGCGTTACGTAATGTGGACGACCCGTAATGAGAGATAGAACCCAATCTTGGGAAAATTCATTTTCAGAATAAATAATTAAAACTCTCAATTATTATTCTATAATTAATTATATTTATATTAAATTTTAATTTTTTTTTTTACCTTATTACCCAGTAGATATTGTGATGAAGATTTTTTTTTTTTTTACACTTTTTTTTCCCTCCCCCCCCCCCCCCCCCCCCCACCCTCTTCTTTTATATTTTTTTTATATTTGGGGGTGGGGTTTTTTTTTTTTTTTTTTTTTTTTTTATTAATTTAATAATACGTGCGACGTTCGGTATAGAAGGTAGGCACGCTACCTACTACACCAAGCCCGTAGGCGAAGATTTGATTTACAGTCTTTATTATTATTTTTTTTATGAATCCATATTTGAATGATATTTGAGATTTTTTTTTCAAATAATAATTATAAAGAAAGAATGGAGGGGTAGGGCAAAATAGAAGGGTGAATGAAATGAAAATGAAGAGAGAGAGAGAGAGAGAAGGAGAGAGGAGAGTCTCTTCTCCTTAATATCAAAGCCACGCTTAATCATATCTGATATCTTATTAAGATTAATCACCGCTAAGGTTTCGGTGGAAGCCACCCACAAGAGAGAGAAAGAGAGAAAGCCCTCTCCTCTCTTCTTATTCCTCTCTCTCTCTCACTCACTCACTTTATATTGACACACACACACACACACACACATACACACGTGAATCTTCAAGTTGTTTGAAAACCGCAAAATTTTAAATAAATTACACTTCAACCTTCTTAACGAAGAGAGAAAGCAAAGTATAACTTAATATTATCTGGGGAAAAAACAAATTATTATAAAGATTAAATATAAAATGCAAAACGTTGGCTCTAAAAGTAGGTAAAAAATTTTTTTAAATCTATATATATAATAGCGGTGTGTCCGTCTGTCTGTTCGTCCTCCTCTTCTTTGTCTGTCACGCTCTGTTTGACCAACTTCCCGTTGGAATTTTGAAACGAAATTTTGCAGTCATATAAAGGAAGTTATGAAGAGTCCAGGAAAAATACTCGAGTCCCGAAATCCCTATAACTTTTTGAGTTATTAATTCCAAAATTTACGATTTCTCTCATAGGAAATGTATAGAGAAATATTTATGTATTCTTTGCATTTGTATATTCTATGAATGTAAACAAATCTTCAAGCAGGCACTGGATTGGAATAGTGGTAGTAATAATAATTTTCTTGCCCTCGGGGCATGGGTAGAGTTGCGTGCTAACCTCGTATACCAAACGTCGCGGGTTCGGACCCAGGCAGTCCGATGATTTTATTTAACCCATTTGGATACCAGATGGCTTAAATAGAAATGCCTGAACCCCAATTTGATATATTAATTACAACGGTTATCGTCAAAGTTTATATGGCCTAAGTTGCCGAAAAGACTGTGTGAATGTGAGTCTGAATGAGAAAAAAGTGTGAATGTTTTTTAATAAAAAAAAAATAATAATAATAATTTTCTTTTGCCCTTGGGGCTTGAGTGTAGGGGTTAGCTTACTAAATTGAAATAAAGCACAAGTAATGCCAAAAAAAAAAACACTAAAGCTTTAAATTTGTTTTAAAGTGGAAGTTTTATTTGATGCCTCAAATTTTTTCGCTCCTCTATCAGCATGTCGCGTTACAAGCCGTGACATAAGCAAAAATAGGAAAGTTGAAATTTAATATATATGACGAATTATAAAAAAATAATTGTGAGATTTAATTATTCAATTTTTAAAATTGATAAAATATAATTTTTAAAATAATTTAAAATAATTCAAATCTTCAATTACTAAATAAATATTGTTCTCAGTTTTTAACATGCGTCTATTGATTTCCCATTATCCAATTATTAAGCTAAGAATAAAAATGCCATTTTAATACCCTAAATTGAATAATTTTCATTTAAACGCCTACGATCCGAAAAAAAAGTTTCACTTCCATTGTAATTTCATAAAACCACACAATGATTTTTTTTTTCAGATTTATAGAGCCTAGTCTTAAATCACATGATGCTTTTGATCTGATTCTATTTGTTTTTAAATAATTCAATAAAAGAGAAACGAAATTAATTTTAAAAAAGGGGCATAATAATTTATTAATCAATAAAAAAAAAAAAAAAATATTGAGGAGGAGTTTCTAGATATTGATAGTAAAATAAAAAAAGTTAGAGTGAGTGAGTGTCATCTAAAAACGAAAGGACAAAAGGGTTAATATAATATAAAATTTATTAAGTGTGGTGGAAACTTTTTGATCGTCTATACATGTATAATGAATTCTCTATCCCAATTCCTGTTTCTAATATTTAATTATATATATATATATAGTTGCATTTATTCCATTAATATATTATATTTGATGTTTAATTATTCCATTTCCAAGGCAAAGGGTCTCTTCTGATGCTCTCTCTATGGAGGAGGAATTTAACGAGGAGGGGGAGGGGGGTGGAATTAAATTAGTAAGTGGTCAAACTCTCTACCCTCCTTTGCTACTTCATATTTAAACTATACTAGATAATTTCCATATACTATATAAAGATTATATGGAAATAATCAAAAAGATCAAAAGACAAAAAAAAATCTGATAATGGCTTTCAAAAAGCAGTGCCAAATCACTGGAAGAAAATGTAAACTGCTAACAGTTGGCACAGTGGTCTTGATTTGAAAAAACTTGGCCAAAAAATAGAAAAACGTTTTAGATTTGAGGGTAATTTAGTATATAGGGGTTTTTAAGGTCGCTGATTACAAATTTTATAAAATTTATATACTTTAATAATTTGCAGTGGCGGATCATAAGAATTATTCAACTTTTCATATAAATTTCTATATTCGGGTTTTCGGTGTCGCTGAATAACAATTTCATAAAATAATTTCAAAATTATGAGGAGGCTCGTGGCTAATCGGATAAGCTGCGGATTACGAACAGTTGTATACAACTCGGGTTCAAATCCCACTTGCCATGGAATTTTCAAACATTGCCAATGTCTCTCTGTATTTGGAGTTTGTCTCTGTTGAGAGATGTGGAAATTAAAAAAAAAAAATTCTACAGTGGCGGATCATATATGCCCGATCATTTCGTTAAAAATTGTAGGTTTTTTAGTGTAGACCAGTTTATAATTAAATTAATTCAAAATTTATAGTAGTTTTCGCCACATGATCTGTCTGTGAGTGTGTGTGGGTGGGCGTGTGTTCAATTTTAAGCATGAAGGAATTGAGCTATGAGGCCGAAATTTTATATATAAGTTAGACACCCCCGGGACCGTGAAAATAAGCATTTAATCAAAATCGGCCAAAGAGGGTACTAGTACTTTACTGATGTACTTTTTTCAGTTTTTTTCGATTTTCTCAAAATTCGCTCCAACGATTTTTTTTTAATTCAAAAATCAATTATTTTTTAGATGCTCTTTCAAATGTATATTCTCGTTTTGCCCTTGAAATTGTTTGAAGCCCACTTTACTCTTGTGCTTCATAGGAAAGATAGGAGAAATGGTTGCCATGGTAATAAAATATAAATATTTTCCCATACTTATAAATTTTACATTTGCATTCAAATGTTCCGAACTGTCGGGAACTAAATATATGTAGACACAAAAAATCTGGTGTGACAAGCACAGAACACAACTTTCGATTACCGAAGGTAAGAGAAAGTTGTGTGCTGTGCGCCAGTCACACCAGATTTTTTTCTTAAAGTGTTTTAAATAATTTTTTCCATAATACTTTATTCTTCTAGTCATTTAGGCCCTATATTTTTTTGAAGATATCTCGATAATTACTTTTAAGCCCCTCTATTAAATATAATAAGAGAGAGAGAGAGAGAACTTTTTCACCCCCTCTCTCTTTTATTTTTCCCCCTCCATGGAGTGAGTGAGTGATTAATCTTAATCTAATACCAGCTGTGATTAAGTCTGGCTTATGATATTAATAAGACAAGACACTTGATATTCTCTTACCTATTTCCTTTCTACTCTCATTATATCTATAATATAGTATTGCGAAAACCAATAAGAAGAAAAAAAATCTGGTGTGACTGGCGCACAGCACACAACTTTCTCTTACCCTTCGGTAAGAGAAAGTTGTGCACCGTGCTGGTCACACCAGATTTTTTGTGTCGAGATATATTTAGTTTCCCATAGCACCTTAGTTTCAAACTTGCATTTTAAATGTTGACTGCTTCAAATAAACTATGGTTATTTTTCAAAATTTTAATCTCATATTTGGACATTTTATACACAATATAGAATCGTAAATAAATACAAAATTTCATAAGAATTGGAAAAAAAAATTTTAAATGCCTAAAAAGTTCTACAGGGGACCCCCTTTTGAATCGAAATTAACATACAAATCCCTATAGGAAATTAACATTAGGCCTATGAGAGAAGGCGGAGAGACAGGCGATAATGTTTGCAAGTGAGAGAGAGAGAGAGAGAGAGAGTGATATATGTTTTCCCGGAAACAATTAAAGACAGAAAAAAAAAAAAAAAATGGGAATTTAAATAATAATTGATTTTTAATCTAATAAAAAGAAAAAGATTTAAATTCCGTTACCATGGCAACCATTTCTCCTATCTTTCCTATGAAGCACAAGAGTAAAGTGGTCTTCAGAAGATTTCAACGGCAAAATGAGAATATACATTTTAAAGAGCATCTAAAAAATAATTGATTTATGAATTTTAAAAAAAATCCTTGGAGGGAATTTTGAGAAAATCGAAAAAAACTGAAAAAGTACATCAGTAAAGTACTAGTACTCTTTGGCCGATTTTGTTCAAAAGCTTATTTTGAGATTCTTCAAAGGTACCTAAGTTAAATATAAAATTTCAATCCGGTAGCTCAAATCCTTCATGCTAAAAATCGTTACACACACACAGACACACAGACACACACACATCACACACACACACACAGACCAATTTGCGGGACCCACTTTTTTGGACTCAGGGGACCTCAAAACATGTATATCCATCAAAATCTCGACATCGAATTTTTGACATGATCGCAATACTTTCTCTCCTATATATTTCATATATAGGGTACGAGAAAGTAAAAAAAGTAGGGTGGGATCGAACACATACACTTGCTATATATTATTGTCTCGTTAAGTGAAAATATAATAAAATCTGGATGTGCTACTCGTTAATTTAAATAACTCAAAAAGAGGAATTTATTTAACTGTAAAAAAAAGAAGTTTCGAAACTAGAAATACTAGCCGCGACGCCCGCCTTAGGCGGGCATCGCGCCCCTGGAACCCCTCCAGTTGGCTCGGACCCGCCTGCGGCGGACCCTCGCCTTTTCTTCTTAATTATGAAAAGAAAATTATTATTATTCCATTCCAATTCGGTGTCTGCTTCAGGGTTTTTTTACATTCAGAGAATAAACAAATGCAAAGAATACATAAATATTTCTCTATGCATTTCCTATGGGAGAAATCGTAACTTTAAGAATTAATAACTCAAAAAGTTAGAGGAATTCCGGGCTGAAAATCAGTTTCCTGTAATCCCGAGAAGGTACTCTTTATGGACATAAAATTTCATTTCAATTGTCTAAATAGAGCGTGACAGGCAGACAGACGGACATTAGCGAATTATATATAAAGATTGACACAGACAGTGTTGGAGGTTTCTAAATTTATTCGTTTTTTTTTTTTTTTTTTTTTTTTCATTCGGCTAGAGAAGCCATTTAGAGTATATCTGCCGATGGGTACCGGAGGACGTTCAACGCGCTGATATCTTGGGGTCTCCCATCCGAGGTTTTCGTCGCTCTTTTGGCTTGCTTTAGTTGAAACTTACACCATGAAGATTTCAGAAAAGTCGCTGTGGGTTTGAATAAAATAAAGAAAAAAAAAAAAATATAGCTTCTATGATTTTTTGTGTATATTTTGGGGCAAACAGCCTAGATGGTAGGGGAAAGGTATATACAGTATCTCTACCATCTTTGAATATTTTTTCTGGCAAATTGGGAGGGGATTGGGTATAAAAAACCCAAATATTTATATCATAAAATACCACTTTACGATGCACTTACATTGACGCAGTGGCGTATTCAGGGGGCCCAGGGGGGCCGCCCCCCCCCCAAAGCCTTCTCCAAAACAAAAAAATACCTAATGTTTTCCCTAATGATTTTTTTTTTTAAATAATTATTTTATTAACTCTCATAAATTCTAAAATCTAACAAAAAACCTATAAATAATTAAAAAAATCTCTAATATTTACGCATTTTATATTAAAATTATTTTTTATTTCAAGAAAAAAAAAAATTTTTTTTATTTGTTTTTTATTTATAATTATTATTTTATCTAAAAAAAAATTTCTCCACTTTAAGTTTCTTGGTGAAGGGGGGGGGGTTCATAAAACTTTTGGGCCCCCCCCCAAGCAGAAATCCTGGCTACGCTACTGCATTGACGTATGCTATTTTTACAAAATATATATACACTAGGATGGACCGAAAAAACTAATTTTTTTATTTCGAAGTTGTAATAGTGCGGAAATGTTGCGAATTTTATAGACAAGATAAAGGAAAAAGAATTTTCAAAATCAGTTGACATCTTCCGGTCTCGCAAAGGGCCTAAAGTTTGACAAGATATGAAAAAAAAAAAAAAAAAAAAAAAACTTCATTTTAATTTTTGAATTAGTTATTTTCGTAATGTAATAGCTGTGACGTCTTCAGAAAGAGCCTAATTGTGTTTTAAATTGGTTTAGACCAGTTGATATCTTCCGGTCGCACATAAGCCCCAAAATAATGAAAAAGTTACGAGTTTTTTGGTATTTGATAAATATGATAGATTTTTGTGAATCGACATTTTTGTGAAAAATGCATTTTTTTTATTTGAATTTTCCTTGAAACAACGAATTTAGGATGGTTTTAGCGAAGAAAGCAATTTGATATTTCATCCCATTTAAAAGTTACTTAAAATCCAAAAAATATCCATAACTGATCATTATTTACCCTGGTAGGAACACACAATTGGGCCAAGTCTCGGACCAGGCTTGGGCCAATCGTGCCGAGCATTGGGCGAGGTTTGGCGCAAGCCTTGTCTAACCATTGGGCTAGGCTTGGTCCAAGCACTTGGAATGATAACAATGTACCCAGCCTTGGGAATCAAAAAAACCAAGGTTGGCCCAAGCCTCGGAGAATCAAAAAAACCAAGGTTGGCCCAAGCGCTTGGAAAACAAAAAAATGGATGGTCGATCAGCAAGCAGCGAGAAAAAAAGTTGTTTCTCGAGAGATTTGAGACTTGGGCTTTTTAGTTTTGTTTGTCATTTGTCAATGCCTTTATGCTCTCGTACACAGTTGTTATATTGATATGACTCTCTCTTTTAAGCTATTTGATTTGCCTTTTATTTTAGCTAAATAAACTTTATCAAACAATCACCAGATTTAAAATATGTATTACTGTTTTTTCAATTAATAGTACTTGATTTAATTTAATTTTTTTTTTTTTAATTACACTGATGGGTCAATTAAGCATTGGGCCAAGCCTGATCCGAGCTTGGCCCAATGGTCACCTACCCAAGGCTCGGTTTAATAATATATTACCATTGGGCCAAGCCTCGGTCCAGGCTTGGTCCCATTCGTCTTTCCCAAGGCTCGGTTTAATACTATTGGGCCAAGCCTGGTCCCAGGCTTTGATCAAGGCTTGGCCCAATGGTATTATATTAAACCGAGCCTTGGGAAGACTGATTGGACCAAGCCTGGACCGAGAAGCTATTGCTATATTTATTAAGCCGAGCTAGCTTAGGCTAGGTGATCATTGGGCCAAGCCTCGGACCAGGCTTGAGTCCAATCGTCTTCCCAGAGGCTTGGCCCCAATGGTATTATATTGATTAAACCGAGCCTTGGGTAGTGACCATTGGGCCAAGCCTCGGACTAGAGCCTGGTCCAATCGTCTTCCCCAAGGCTTGGCCCAATGGTATTATATTAATAAACCGAGCCTTGGGTAGTGACCATTGGAGCCAAGCCTCGGACCCGAGCTTGGTCCAATCGTCTTCCCAAGGCTCGGTTTAATAATATAATAACATTGGGCCAAGCCGTTGGATCGAAGCCTCGGACCAGGCTTGGCCCAATAGTATTAAACCGAGCCTTGGGAAGACAAATGGACCAAGCCTCGGACCAGGCTTAGCCCAATGGTACTACTCAAGGCTCGGCAAATGACAACTGGCCCAAGGTTCGGCCAATTGTCGGCATTTGGCAATTCCTACCAGGGTAGTGCCCCTTAAAATTGGAATTCCAAAAAATCGCTTCTTAAATGACCTCTTTGACACAAAGGACCCTATTTTGGCGTATTTTTTCATATTTGATAAATAATATTTATCAGATACCAAAAAACTCGCAAAAATGTAACTTTTTCATTATTTTGGGGCTTATATGCGACCGGAAGATATCAACTGATCTAACCCAATTTAAAACAATGTTTTTAGGCTCTTTACATGAAGACGTTACAAGCTATTAACATTAAGAAAACATCTAATTCAAAAAATTAAAAAAATTATCGTAAAAATGAAGTTTTTTTTTTTTTTTCATATTTTGTCCAAACTTTAGGCCGTTTCCGCGACCGGAAGATGCCAACTTTGATTTTGAAAATTCTTTTTCCTTTTTTTAAAAGTGAAACTTTTATATGATCCTCTCAAATTTTTTTTTCGCCCTTCTATCAGCATGTCGCGTCAGTACGGCGATGGCCGTGACGCTACAAGCCATGACGTCACAAGCAAACGTGACGACAAAAATAAGGAAAATTGAAATTTAATATATTGATATATGACGTATTATTAAGAAATAATTGTGATATTTAATTTTTAAATTGATAAAATATAATTTTTAAAGTAATTTAAAATGATTCAAATCTTCAATATTGTTCTCGGTTT
>JAKCPI010008934.1:0-47943 GCA_023213315.1 Euborellia annulipes
ACAGGTCAACAAAAAAGTTTTTTTGCTGCATTGAAATTTAGGATTATTTCTGGCTATGTGGTAGCCCCGCCAATTCAAAAATGCCATCAATTCTGCGCCATCAGCTCTAGTTTTAGAGATATGGAGAAAATTAAATTTTAATAAATAATCTGCTCAAAAGCGACTCTTATTTTGAATTTTTTTTAGATTCTTTTTTTTTTTAAGTCATCGTTACCCCTTAAAAATATGCAGATAGTTGAAATACATAGAAAAAGAAGTCTATACGTAGTAGTTTGAGCCCAATCGGAGGTGGCTCAGTGGTGCCAAAACATGGCTAAAAGTTTAGAAAAATTGGATTTTTCATTTTTTTTTTTCAGGACACTCCTGAATATAATTTTTACTATCTCTGAATGGGGAAAAAAGTATGTTTACGATCTTCTATAGTTTTTAACTTTCCAAAGTTGAGCAATGCCAAGCGCGGCGAAAGCACGGGATTGGTAACCCCAAGCAATCAGCATGTGGAAAGTCTCCCCGGTAACCATCGGTATAATGAAATTTAGAAATATTATATATATTTAATAAAGTCATACCTGGTCTCTGTAGCCGAAAAAAATTGAAAAAAAAAAAAAAAAAAAAAAAAAAAAATTCATTGATAACGAAATTATGAGCAAAACAGTTTTCCTAGTCAGGATTCAGAGCTATCCATCCATATACCCAGGGCCACAGACAGGGGGACCGGGGCTCTCCGAGGGGGGCCCGGGCCCATCGCGCTCCCACCTTAAAATTCTAATAAAAAATAATTTTCATGGTTAAAATTTCAATTAAAAAAAAATCATTTTCTTGAAATTTTTTTCTTCAGGGGGCCCGGGCCCTTTAAGCTCAAATCACTTTTGATCTTTTTCTCGACTCAGGATAGCTAAAAACGCAGATTTCAGTGGCTAATTTTCAAAAAATTTTCCATACCCCTCAGATTCTCCCGGAAATCCCTCTGTCCGGATCTGGCCTCGATAAATTACACTAGTCGACAAAATGGAACTTTTTTTTCTTTCACAAGAATGAAGATATGAAATTCTAGAAGTATTTTTCATGCTGAATTCAAATATCAATTCAGAATTTTCCCTATCCCTCAGGCACAGTTTTAGAGATATAGAGCAAAATAGATTTTAGTCGAAAATGGGCTCTAAAACGGCTTTTATTTAAAATGTTCAAATTATTTTTAACGTGGCTCCCCGTCAAATTATGCAGATAGTTAGAATACATATAAATTTTAAGTTTCATCCCAATCGGAGGTCATTTAGACGTGCCGCAAACGGCTTAAAGTTTAGAAGAAATCGAAGATTTTTTCTTCGTCAGCATTTATTTTTTTGGCTTTAGGGTCGACCCTAATACAATTTTAGAGATCCTAAAAAAAACATATATGTACGGTATTCTATAGTTCTTTGGCTTTCTAAAAAGGCATTCATTCTTGAAAATCTGTTAATTGTTATAATTATTAACGAAATTATTAATAAAAACGTGAGCAAAGAAAAAACACAAGTACACTCACTGGTCGAAAAATGGTCGTTTTTTTTTTTTTGCATTCAGTGATGGTAAAAGATTATATATATTAGGGGTGTCCAAAGTTGAATATAGGGTAAAAGAAAGTAAAAAACAGAAAAAATTCGATTTTTCTAAAATTTTAGGTTTTGCACCACTAAATCGCCTTCAATTGGGCTGAAACTTTATATGTACAGTGGAACCTCGTTTGACGAGCATAATTCATTACAGAATCATTTGAAAAAAATCTTGCCTTAATTATATTTCTAACAAAAATTTTGTTTAATCCTTTAGTTTTTTAATATTATAATACAAAGTGAAGGGGGGAGGGGACTTAACGTTCAAACATGTCATATAGCGACTAGGGAGCGTCGGGTTTAGCCTCTAGTAAATTAATTTATGTAGGATGAAAAAGAATGTAAATTGTACAGTTGGCAAATTGATTAAATTTAGTTGGCATTTTTGGCCTTCTCCCCCCCCTGAAAAATCTCTTCGCTACGCCCCTGTTCCCAGCGGGGCCGCGACTCAAAAAATTTAACAAGCACTGAACTAAATGTCTAAAGGGATGGATTTTATTATTTAATATATTTATGAAAAATCTCTTTGATTGAAGACAAAATATTTTGAAATTTTATTTTTTTTCCAAAGGATTGAATTTTTTATAGATAAATATGCAGTCTTTTATTCTTATAGTTAAAAAAAAGTTTCGAATAAAATTTTATTAATTAGATGAAATCAATCAATTTGGCTATTATTTCAAATGATGGGGAGAGCATCAATTTGTTTTTTCTAATTCGATCGGCGCCCAGAGTGCAGCCAGGGAGCCTCGCTTCACTCTCGTCTAGGCTTTTCTTCACGCGCAGATTCGCTTTTCAAAAAGTCGCTATACCTCTCTTATTTTTCGTTGGATTTGTGGAAAAATGCAAAACTGGTCTTTTCAATCAATTATAAAGCTATAGACATTTTTTTATTTAACTACGACTACATAAAATGGGGGTTTATTAATTGCCTTTTACATCTTCAAATTTTAAATGCCTCTTTCATTTTCTAATTATCCTAATTTTTTTTTTTTTTTTAATTAAATAAACACATTTAGGCCTTGATATTGATTGAATAACTTAGTATATAAAATATTCAAGCAAAAACAATGAAATTTTAGTCTCAAAACGTTCTGAAAATGATTAAAAATCGATTTTCCAAATTTATTTTGACATATTAATTTTTACTTTCTCTTAAAATTCAAAAATCAATTATTTTTATTTTCTCCTTTTTGATGCTGTTCTCATTTTGCTTTCAAAATTGTTTGAAGACCACCATGGGCGTAACTAGGGAATTTGGCTGGGGGGGGGGGGCATGGGATCAGCTATCCTCCGGTGTGCCTGGAAAGCCTCATATTTTCTCAATTTTTCTTGGGGCAAGGAGATTTCTGGAGGGCAGCCCCCCCCCGGCACCACCCTAGTTACGCCCATGCCCACGGGACAATAACTTTCCCACCTCTCCGATTTTAATATATAATTTCTCGAAGGCAAATTAGATACCGCGTTTTATAATTCCACTTTCCTCCGCTTGGTAGTGCTGCATTCGTCTTTGCATTTTCCATTGGCTTCCCCGTGTTATCTTGACCTCCATTTTTTTTTTACACTCGGAGAATATCATAAAATATTATATCATTTACAAAAATTATTAAAATTGATTATTTATAATTTGATTAGTCAAATTCAAGAATACATTGTTCATCAGTGATTTCCATAATTAAGGTAATTAATAAATCTTTATCATTTTTCAAATTTTCGTTAGAAATATCCTATTGAAAATTATTCAAATCTCTCGTCATTTATTTGATTAAATATAAAAGACAGTTCATTATTTCAATATTGAATATTATAAAAGTTTGTTAATCATAAATATTTGTTCGTTGATTACATCAATTTTTTTTTAAATTAACATCATAAGTTTGTTTATAGTATAGGGAGCCCAAAATGAACAAGAAACAAAAATTAACTTTTTTTTTTCTCTAAATATATTTTTATTCACTCGAAAATATACAGTAAACATAACAAAAAATTATTATAGATCTTGAAATGTCGACTTTAATTTTTAGTATTTTTTCATTTTGTCCCTTCAATTAGCTTATTTTCAATTTGTATTTTGTTATTTTGGGTCAAATTTTCTCATAATTTTACTTGAAGAATAAATATCAACATTTTTTACCTTGTGAATGTATTTTCAATTTTTTGAATATTGATAAATTTTGAAAATAACTTCATTTAAAAGAGGTATGGTTTAATATTTTTTAATGAATTTTATTAAACAAGCTTTATAATAAAGTTTACATTTTGCAAAAAATTAAAAAAAAAAACAGAATAAAGTGTTATTTGTCATCTAATTCGACCAGTGGCAGTCTAACCACTTGAGAATATAGAATTTCATGTAACGGTTTAGTTTCAAAATATTAAAAAATTTCTAATTAAATATATATTTTTCAGATTTGAAAAAGATCATCAAAATGAGTGGAGGTAGAGGAAGAGGAGGCAGAGGATCTGCTATTTTAAAGGTCCTAGAAGAAATGAAAATGACACCAGAAGGAATGAAAAGTGAACCGGTAAAACATTGATTAATTCTAACATTTTCTTTTTACATACAAATGAATTAAAATTTGTTTTACTTCCCTTTACTTTGCAAATTGTCATCTTGATTTTTTCTCTCCTAGTTCACAACTTATTGAATATTAAGAAATTTAATAAAGGATGTTAAAGCAGTGAAAATTTATCAAAAAAACAAAAGTAATGCTTATCTAAATTAACATTAAAAAAAAGAGTGTCAATTTGCTTGTTATTAAATATTTCTGTAATATTGTTTATTATTTATCTTATCTATTTCTATAAATTCTTATAGGAATTTTCTTTTTATATTAATTTTGATGTGAGAACTTTTTTTTATGCCTAATTGTGCCAGAGTTTTTAAAGAGTCAAGGCGATATTTTTCAAAATGTTCATTGACTACGCACTTTTATGGCACTTTCGGGGGGAAAAAGTCTATAAAAGGGCCATAAACAATTGGAAAAGTCAGCCTAGAGGAGTTTGACCCTAAATATAATGGGCTTTTTACTTTCCCTAACCTATATATGTTAATATATAGAGAGAAAGTATTGGATTCATGTCAAAAATTCGATGTCGAGATTTTGATGAATGTTCTCGTTTTAAGGTGCCCTGAATCCAAAAAAAGGAATTTTCGCGACATGGTCTGTTTCTGTGTGTGTGTGTGTGTCTGTGAACAAAATACCTCAATAACAAAAACCGCTAGGAGGTTGAAATTTTATATTTAAGTAAGGTATCCCCCCTGAGACGTGACACGAAGCTTTTGAACAAAATCGGCCAAAAAGTACTATTAGTACTTTTACTGATGTAATTTTCCAGTTTTTTAAATTTTCTCAAAATTTGCTTCAACGATTTTGTTTAAAATTCATAAATCAATTATTTTTTTAGATGCTCTTTAAAATATATATTCTCAGCTTTTGCCATTGAAATCTTCTGAAGACCACTCTTGTGCTTCATAGGAAAGATAAGAGAAATGGTTGCCATGGTAACAAAACAAGACGAATGCAGCCAAATATTATTTTATTTCAAATCTCGCCCTCACGGCTGACGTTTCGGCCCGAGGTCTAGGCCATTTTCTCTACGCTTTGCTGTGAGCGGACCACATGCTGAATGTTGTCGCTGTTGTTGAAAGTTTCTACACATTTTGATTATTGCCAGCCGGCTCTGAAGATGGCCTAGACCTCGGGCCGAAACGTCAGCCGTGAGGGCGAGATTTGAAATAAAATAATATTTGGCTGCATTCGTTTTGTTTTTTTCATGACTCCATCATCATGGTAACAAAATATAAATATTTTCCCTTGTTTATAAATTTTACATCGCCCTCGGGGCTTGGTGTAGAGGTTAGCGTGCTAACGTCGTGGGTTCGGACCCCAGGCAGTCCGATGATTTTATTTAAGCCATTTGGATACCAGATGGCTTAAATAAGAATGCCTGGACCCCAATATAGACTAATTCATAAATAACGGTTATCGTCAAAGTCTTATATGGCCTAAGTTGCCGAAAAGACTGGGTGAATGTGAGTGTGAATGTTTTTTTATAAAAAAAAAAAAAAAAAAAATTTTACATCGCCTACAGGCTTGGTCTAGTTGGTAGCGTGCCTTCTATACCGAACGACACGGGTTCGGACCCCAGGCAGTCCGATGATTTTATTTAAGCCATTTGGATACCAAATGGTCAAAGTCTTAAATGGTCTAAGTTGCCGAAAAGACTGTGTGAATGTGTGGGTGTGAGTGTGAGTGTGAATGAGAAAAAAGTGTGTGAATGTTTTTTTATATATATAAAAAAAAAAAAAAAAAAAAAAGGATCACCCTAGTATATATCCATCAAAATTTATACATCAAATTTTTGACATCAATCTAATACTTTCTCTGTATATTTATATATTACATAATATAGATAGATAAGAGAAAGTAAAAGTTTTTTTGTTAAACTCAAATATCTAATTCTTTTTTTTTTTTTCAGACTCAGATCGGAAGAGGAAGAGCTTATGTTATGGCGGGGCTCTCACAAGAGAAGGAAGAACCTCCAAAAATAGGAAGGGGAGGATTGGCAAAATTAATGATGGAGATGAAGTAATTTTACCTTTTTCTATTTGTTTTCTAATAATCAAACTATTCTCCGACTCTTATTAAACTCTCTTGGCATTTTTGAAAAACACACTCCATAGTTTTTCCTTATTTATATCGATGAGAAGGATGAGTAAATAAAATCCGGAGATGATGATCAGGCAATTTATTTGGATTACTTCCGTCCGCTATAAGTCGACGTTTCGGAGCCAAAACGACTCCTTCTTCAGGACCATGCGGTGTCAAAAAAAAACAAATAGCCCTCAATTTTGTCATAAGGATTTTATTTACTCATCCTTCTCAACAATATCCACCAGGCTACCCCTATCTTCAACACTTATTTATATTTTTTATATTTGAAGGTGATCAAAAATTAAACGGTTTTTAGGAATTTGTCTTTTTTTTAGTTGCTTGAATTAAAAAATATATTCATGTTTTTTTTTTTTTTTTCAGATTACAAGAAGAAATAGATCCAGTCCTTTCAAAAGACCCAATGAAACCTTCTTTTGCGTCAGAAAAAAAAATTATGACTAAAGAAAAAATTAATTATAAAGGGACTTCAGGAAAAAGGTAAACTTAATTTTAGTTTTATAATAAAGCTCGATATTTTTAAATTTTACAATAATAAGTACCTTATTTAAACCATTTAAAAAATTTTTTATTCCCTCAAAGGAAATGCACGTTTTGGAGTCTGAGTCAAGTGGGCCTTTGGCTAGTTGCACAACCCACCTTCTTTTTTTGGGATTTTTAAAATTTCACACTTGCTTAATCTTAAATCAGAAAAATTTCTAAAATACATAATTAAATCACTAATAATTTGGCCGATTTGATGAAAAACTTTTACATATCTAGCTTCAAATTTGACCCTCGGGCGTTTTTTTTTTCAAAGTTTTTTTACTTTCTCTTATATGTATATGTTAATATACATATTTACAGAGAAAGTATTGGATTCATGTCAAAAATTCGATGGCAAGATTTGATGGATATACATGTTTTGAGATCCCTCCAAAAAAGTGGTTTTCGCGACATGGTCTGTCTGGGTTCAATTTAAAGCATGAAAGACTTGAGCTAGGAGGTTGAAATTTTATATTTAAGTTAGACACCCACCTAGGGCGTGAAAATAAGCTTTTGATCAAAATCGGCCAAAGAGTACTAGTACTTTACTGATGTAGTTGTTTTCAGTTTTTTCGATTTTCTCAAAATTCGCTCCAACGTCTTTTGAAATATAAATATCGAATCAAAATTTTTCTTGAATAAAGATTATTTATACACTTAGATTAATTTTCTATTTTTTATTTTTAGCACTTCTTTGAGTTCAAATTATTTTTTTATTAAACTCGAACCCCACAGAGGAGTTTATCAATATGAAGTAAAATTTCAACCAGAAATAGATGCCGTAAGATTAAGATTTAAAATTGTAAATAATATATTTAAACAAGATTTTAATACAACAGTTTTTGACGGACACCTACTATATTTACCTAAACAATTTGAAACTAAGGTGAGTTAAATTTAATTTAATTATTTAGGTTCAAAAAAATATATTTAAAATTTTTTTCTTTTCCAAATGCATATTGGGGAGATGCATATACAGGGTGTTTCACGAGGAATAGTATATATTTTAGGGGTGGTAGTATAGACGATTTGGAATAAAAATTCCATATGTGTCCAATTTTTAATGAGTCCAGAGATATAGCTGTTGGTATTACACCGTTTGCTATTAGCGTATTTAATTTAATTTATTCGATTGCCAACAGTAGTGTGTTGTTGACTTTGAATATTTTCAACTGACAATCAGGTCTATTCTCTAAGCAAAAATGTTAACTTTTAACATCTGTAAACAGCGTTAATTCGTTTTAACACTTCCTTGCCTCAAATTGCTATTCTGTAGTGGTATTTGTGTATGGGTGCAGTTGCTTGTAAAGAATACGACAGACGATTTCCTAACCGCAGACGATCAGATCAGTGTTTACTCGTGTTCTCAATATACCCTGCGTGACTTTAGTGCAGAACCCAGCCTTCATATTTCATCAGAACGTGAAAATGAACTGACTGTGGATGAAGTACAATTCATTATGCAGTCTGTAGAACGTAGACGTTCAACAAGCACACGTAGAATTTCTGCAAGCATAGGTATTTCACATACAAGTGTTTGGTGGATATAACGTAGGCAAATTCTAATTTGAACGTCCACATGCAGGGGGAGTTAAAAAAATCACATTTTTAGATTTTGACCAGAGCACTGGAATTTTTTATTGCAATTCGTCTATACTAAGCTTACCATCCCCTAAAATATTTACTATTCCTCCTGAAACACCCTGTATACACAGAGACTCTCGGTACCTGTGTGCGATAACAATATAAAAATTATTTAGAAGCGATAGTTGATTTGATTACAGAACTGAAAAATTTGTTGACACTAATTAGAAGTCCACTCGCCGTGAAAGCATGGAGGTCCTGGTTCGACTCCAGGGGGTGCAATTTTTGACCAATCTTAAGCACAAACTTATCTCGCAAATTTGCTATCTTAAACGATATATTGACTGACTAATGAACAGTCTATTTGAGCGTTGGTTGAAAAAATTCAAACAAGGCTCTATCTAGTTACTAATTAGATAAACCCCTAAAGGGGCCTGAACGGGGAAGGAAGCCTAAAGGGGGTTGACGACCCTAAATAAACAATTTCACTGGAAAGGATTTTTTCCAGTGTTTGAGTGCCTTTTCCCAGGTATCGATTTATTAACCGATGAATCAATCTATTTTTTTTTTTACAGGTTGTCACTGTTAATCATCCTATTACGGACGAACCGATTAAAGTGACAATTATTGCGAAGGAACAAAAACAGCTTGGTGAATGTCTTCACCTTTTAAATTTATTATTTAAACGTTTCATGGGAGAATTGAAATTCTCTAGAAAAAGTGGAAAACCACATTTTTATGATCATATTAACACACAAATAATTCCTCAACACAAGTAAAAAATTATTTTATTATATTAATATATTATCTATTTATTTATGAAGTAATTTTTTTCTTATATTTATAGATTAGAAATTTGGCCTGGTTATATTACATCCATTGATGAATTCGATGGAGGTGTACAGATATGTTGTGATACTTCTCATCGACTTCTAAGAACGCAAACTGTTTACGAAATCATGTAAAATTTATTTTTTTTTTAATTTTTCTTTATTATTTTAATCAGACTTTAATTTATTAGTAGTGTGCAGAGCCCTAACAAGGGGGGTGGGACGGCGAGGGGGCGACGGCCCTGGGCTCATTATAATTAAATTAAGTTAAATATTTTTCGAGATCTATATATTTGAATAAGATTTTGGTATTCAAAATACCTCGATTCGGACTTTAACTGAGTTATAGTTATATTTAACAGGAGTGTGTTTTATGTTGTTGAGGCAAACGCCCCTCGGGAATCAAAGCCAGGATCTCCAGCCGTTTGGACTCGCCAACAAAAAACACACAGACTATTGTTTTAAAAAAAAGCAAATTACCAAGGCAATTCGGAAAGTAACCTCCGAACGCTGTAAAAAAAACCAGCATATAGAAAACAAAAATTTATATTTCAAAGGTACAACTCTCCTCTATTTTTTAAAATAGCCTCCACCATTATTCAAGCACTTCTCGTACGGTTTTGCCAATTTACCAATTCCTTCTTTATAAAAAAAGGGACCGCCTGCAATATAAGCCAATGTTTCATAGCATTTTTAAGTTCCTTATCATCAGTAAAATGCTTTCTAATCTAATATCTGTTTTCATTAATAATTTTATTTTAAGGGTTGAACATCAATTCAACAAGCGAGAAATCCAAACAGCTATAATAGGATCATCTGTTCTTACAAAATATAACAACAGAATGTACAAAATCGATGATATTCTGTGGGATCAAACTCCTTCAAACACATTCGAAAAAGCCGGAAAGTCTTTAAGTATCAATGTCTAAATAAATATCTTTTATCATTATTATATTGTATTTTTTTTTCTTTGCAGATTTCTTTTTTAGATTACTATAAAGCCAACTATGATATCCAAATAAATGATCCACAACAACCTCTTCTTATTAGCAAACAAGTTAAAAAGGGAACACCTACAGAAAAAGATGTAATTATAATTTTTGAAACTAATCTTTTTTAAATATTTAATAATTATTTATATTTTATCCAAATTTATAGCGAGAATTTTTAATCTGCTTGATTCCCGAACTGTGTTTTTTGACTGGTCTTACTGATGAAATGAGATCGGATTTCAAAGTGATGAAAGACCTCGCGACTTACACAAGAACATCTCCTGAACAACGAGTTAAAGAATTGGAGAAACTTGTAAACAAGATTAATTGTAAGTTTCTATGTTTTTTACAAATTTAAAACATATGACCAAGACAGCTTGGAATATTACAGTAATATTGTAGCAATATTGCCAATCTTGCTCAATATTGACATTGGCTTGGCCCTGATGATGGTCCTATATGCGACCGAAACGTTGGCCCTGGCACTTTACATTTAAATAAAAATTGAAAAAACAACTAGCTGCGTTGCTCATTGGAGATTTCCTGAACCTTAAATAAATCGTGTTATCAGCTATACACCTCAATTAAATGAAATATTGCAGCAATTTTGCCAAGATTTGCAATATTGGCAATTTATGCAAGATTCGCGATATTTCTACAATATTGCTGCAAAATTCCAAGCTGTCTGGGGAGTTACATCTGAAAAGACGCTGCTGTTTACGGATCAAGTTAAATTTGCAAATCGCGCTAGAAAGAAAAAATTATTTAAGGCCAGAGCTAGCAAGCCTCATTGGCTGGAACGACAGTTTATTTCGAACTGTTTCTTTATCTCCAAAAAAAACTGAGGTCTCTGCCTATATAAAATTATTTTTTGCCATGGTTTCTTAAAAGTTGCAGTTTAATGGTCAAGAAATTCCAAGTGAGTTTTTGCTGATATGGTCGAGGTTCTTCTGGTCTCGAGCTGGAGCAAATGCAAGCCCCTCGGTGGGCTGAAGATGACGCGTTCAAGGCAGAGGAATGTTTCTTAAACTCTATTTTAGACGAGTTCGACTTTTAATCCGAACAAAATAAATTACTCACAAATTTGTCTAATATATAAAACTTTATTATTTATTTTCATTATATCCACATAATTTTCATATATTAAATTTGCATTAATATTGATTTTTTTAAAATATATTTCAGCTTCACCTAAATGCAAAGAAATCCTTTCCATATGGGGTCTTGAACTTCAAAATAAAACTCATAATTTACAAGGCAGAACACTTGAGCCGGAAAAGATTATTGTTGGCGGAAAGCAAATGATCCAAGGAAGTTTAAAGGCTGATTGGACTGGTCCTATCTCTCGTCATCATATTTTATCGCCATGTAAATTACATTCTTGGGCTATCGTTCATACAACAAAAGATACAAATTTTGCCAAAAGATTTGCTCAAACCATGTATGCGATATGCCCAACAATTGGAATGAATATTGCTGAAGGACAAATGATAATATTACAAAATGATCGGATAGATGCATATTTACAGGTAAATTCAAATTTTTGTCTCTTACCCTTAGACTTAAAGACTTTATAATACAAAAAAAAATATTGCTTCAATTTTCGATTTCTTGTTTTTGGTTATATTGTTTTTTAAAAATTCTTTTGATATTAAAAAAATATTTCCAATTTTCTAGGCTCTTCGTAATTGTAGAATTCAAAACAATCAACTGTTTGTGATTTTGGTTCAATCTGTAAGAGAGGATCGATATGGTGCCATTAAAAACTATTGTTGCATTGAAAAGCCGATTGCTTCTCAGGTAATAAAACATAATTAAAAATATTTTTCACTTTCTTATTCCTAATTTATTATTTTAAAACGAGCTTATTTGTTGTTGAAATTTTACCAATTCTTTTTTTAAGGTGATTCTTTCAAGAACATTGAGCAAACCCGATCGTCAAAAAGCAATCGTACAAAAAATAGCAATGCAAATAAATTGCAAAATTGGCGGTGGTCTTTGGGCTGTACATATACCATATGTAAGTCAAAAAATAAATGACATTTTATAGTTAAGTAAAAACTCGATTATCCGATTTAATTGGGAAAAGGATTCCCAGACAGCTTGGAATATTGCATCAATATTGCAAACCTTGCACAATATTGGTAATATTGCAAACTTAGCACAATATCGGTAATATTGCAAACTTTGCACAATATTGGTAATATTGCAAACCTTGCACAATATTGCAGCAACATCGCAGGAATATTGCTGCAATATTGCTGTTTGAGCTGCAATATTGTGCGAGATTTGCAATATTACAGTTCACTTAGAACTTTGTAATTGAGTTTTTACTGTATTTTGATTATTTAAATATTTGTTTTATTTTTGGAATATATCTAAATAATTAATAAGATAAGAGCCTAGAATAAGTATATTTTATCGCACTTTTTATTTCTATTTGAACAAAATTTCTATGAGATATTTCGGCCTACAGTAATCCTAAAAAATACCGTACATTGCCAAAACAAAAATTATTTGACTGTGGAACGTTGCAGAAATATTCTATCGGAACTTTGTTTAAATATAAATTTTTTTTTAAATTTGTTTAAGGTCTTTTTTCGAGTTCTGAGGCCATTTAGACCCCATCCCTATTTATTTCAAATTATTTGTAGCCAATTAAAATGAAATAAATTTTACTCGCCTGGGACGGGAAGCGAACCCGGGACTCTAGGCACGAGAAGCTAGTGCCTTCTCTCTAAGCAGCGGGAAGAATAGAAATAAAAAGTGCGAATAATTAAAATAGGATATATTCTTAAGTTTCATCTTATTAATTAATTCTTTTTGTCACAAATTTTAATTATTTTTAATTAATCAACACATTTTTTTTTATAGGAAAACGCTATGATTTGTGGCATTGACACATTCCATACAAAGTCTAGAGAAAATGTAAATATTGGCGCTTTTGTAGCTTCATTAAACAACAGCTATTCAGACTGGTTTAATTTTACAACAAAGCAAGGGACTTACGAATTTTTTAATACCCTACAAGTAGCTACATCACAAGCTCTTATGAAATATTATGAAGTAGGTATTTCTTTATTTATGAGTCTAATTCTTTTTTAATTTCTCTTACCTCTATATATGTTAATATATATAGAGAGAAAGTATTGGATTCAAGTCAAAGTGCTAATACTTTACTGATGTACTTTTTCAATTTTTTTCGATTTTCTAAAACTTCGAGATTTTGATGTTTCTCCACGTTTTAGGCCTCCCTGAGTAAAAAAAAACCATTTTGGGCATTATGTCTGTGTGTGTGTGTTTGTGACCACGATTGCTTAAAAACGCAAGCAGCCAGATCGATGAAATTTGGTATATCCTTGCACCAAAATTGTAGATTTCTATCAACTTTTAAAAAGTTTTTATTCTTTGACATTTTTTCGATAACTGAATAGTTTTTTGGAATAATCAACGAAGAAAAAGACATTTTTCATTAATCTTAAAAAAAAAATCAAATCAAAATCATACAGATGTCATTAAAAAATATGTAAATATAAACAAATTCATTTGGGTTTTTAAGAAATCTTGTTCTCCACACACACGGACACACACAGAGACATCACTCCAAAAGGATATACGAGAATGTTTTGGGAAAGTCATTCCCGATTTTTCTTTTTGAGCAGCCAGGTTGCCTTTTGCGCAAGTCCTGCGGTGTTGGATCAACATTTTTATTCCAACCGAAAATAATTTTTATTTTTCTATAACAGAAAATTCTTTAGTTTTAAATTAATTAATTTCTTAAAGGATTTTTTACTTCATTACAAAAACAGCCTTCTCTTTTTTAAACTTAAGTTATTTATTTTTGTTATAGAGGAATAACAGATATCCAGATCGGATAATTTGCTACCGTGATGGGATATCCGATGGAATGTTTCGTGTATGTGAAGAACATGAAATCCCACAATTTGAATCCGCATTCAGAGGAATAAATCCAGATTATAATCCAAAATTTACATTTATAATTTGTCAAAAGAGAATTACAACCAGAATATTTCTTAATATGGTAAGTTTCATAGATGACCAGAAATTGTTAATTAATTTTGAAAATTATTAATTTAATTTTTCAGAATGGTGGACATTATGAAAATCCAGAACCAGGAACAGTATTGGATCATACTGTAACCAGAAAATATCTTTACGATTTCTTTCTTGTCTCTCAACATGTTCGACAGGTAAATTAGAACAAAGGAAGCAATTAAAACAATCCAATCGCCTCAAAATTTGATAAATTAAAGTTATGTTTTAATTTTTATATATGCTGTATATTTCAGTCTTGCATTTTGTAAAAAGATCTGGTTTTAGGATTGCCGAGGGATATATTTAATGTGCCCCCTCTCCCCCTCCCCCTGATGTCAAGATTTTGATGAAAATACATTTTTCGAGATCCCCTAACTCAAAAAAAGGGACTGTCTGTCTATGATCAAAATAAAGAATTTTATGTAGAAAATGAGCTAAGAGATTGAAATTTTATATTTAAATTAGTACCCCGTCGAGGCGCAAAAATGAGCTTTTAAATCAAATCTGTCAAAGAGTACACTAGTGCCTTACTGACGTACTTTTTCAGTTTTTTTCTATCTAGTCAATATTCCCTCTAAAAATTCATAAATCAATTATTTGTCCGATCAAATTTGATCTTTTGAATGTCCAGACGATTCTGACAAAATTTATTCTCCCATCATCAGTGAATTGCCAGAAACGTCTGGACATTCAAAGAGAATTGAAAGCGTTTTATTTTTGGCTGCCTGCATTTTCACATCCTTCCTCAATTATACATATATTGCAAAGCACACATATGATTGAAACATTGTCAATAATAAGCTTTATTTGCTTCATACAAAATTATATCGTTCCTGCTCCAAAGATCAGAGATGATCATCTATAATATGTATAATTTCCAATAACCGAAGATGGCCAAATAAATTCAGGCCGAAATGTCTTATTCTGCGAGTTTTTGACCCTCGAACATTCCAATTTGGCTGATATCTCCATCCGAGGAGTTTTAAATTTTTCTTTCTCCAAAAAGTACTAGTACTTTACTGATGTACTTTTTCAGTTTTTTTCGATTTCCTCAAAATTCGCTCCAACGATTTTGATTAAAATTCAAAAATCAATTATTTTTTAGATGCTCTTTCAAATGTATATTCTCATTTTGCCATTGAAATCTTCTGAAGACCACTTTACTCTTGTATTTCATAGAAAGAGATGAGAAATGGTTGCCTTGTTAACAAAATATTATATAAATATTTTCCATGTTCATAAATTGTATATCTTCTTCTTCTTTCTTCGTCTTAATCCCGGAGTGCGGGGTCGGCGGAGGGGTTTTGCGACCGGAAAGGAATAGAACGTTGCACGGTCTGAGGCCTGTTCAAAATATAGAAAAAAGAGAGACTGAAATGCAGAGAATAGAAGTACTGTCAGTCCCAGCTAGGGCAGCTCGTGGTCGCCAACCACGTACCCACAAGATGTGGGCCCCTGAGCAAGTTCATAAATTGTATATCTTAAATTTTAATATATCGGCGGAAACTAAAAACACGGACACAAAAAAATCTGGTGGGACAAGCACAGAACACAACTTGCCATCACCGAAGGTATGATAAAGTTGTGTGCTGGGCGACCATCCAGATTTTTTTAATTGAACTAATTTCATTGAAAATACTCATCTATAAAACTTAAATATTTTCCAGGGTACTGTCACGCCAACACATTATGTGGTTCTTCATGACACAGGAAACACTAAACCTGATCATATTCAGAGGCTTACATATAAACTCACTCATCTGTATTATAATTGGACAGGAACTGTTCGAATTCCTGCTCCATGCATGGTTAGTATTATTTTAAGATATACCGGGTGTTTCATAAGTCAGTTTACCGAGTAAGTAGTGTATTTGTTAAAAGCAAATAGTAAATCAATTTTATTTATATTGTAATTTAATTGAAACTGAATTTACACTACACATAGATATGAATTTCCACGAACAGTGTCATTAAAAAAATATGGGCCTACGATGCCACTACTCCAGGTACCAGCCATGTTGTTTACTTACTCGGTAAACAGACTTATGAAACACCCGGTATATATATATATAATTAAAAATTTTAATTTATTTAATTAGAAAATTTCACCATTTTCTTTTACTAAGAAATAAAGAAAAGAGCAATTGCAGCTAGATTTATTTCGTTTATTAGGCACTTCAAAACGACTTTTTGGTCAGATATACGACCTTCTTCGGGGCTGAAATGTGTCAACAAAACTCTTCAAAAAATCGAATGGTGCAATTGTGTAAAATATTTCTTGCCATTTAATAAGGACCAAATCATTTGAGAGTCCAGATCTAAATTAAGGTTTTGGTCCTTATTAAATGTCAAGAAATATTTTACATGAGTGTATCATACGACTTGTTGAGGAGTTTTCTTTACACCTTTCAGCCCTGAAGATAGTCGTATATCTGACCGAAAAGTCGGCTTTAAGTGCCTAATAACTTTTACATATTTGTATCATTCAACTTTTTGAGGAATTTTGTTGACACACTCCTGTTCTATCTGACCGAAACGTTGGCGGCTTGAAGTGCCTATTTAGCTGCAATTGCTCTTTTCTTTATTCCTTACTACAAGATCTACTTAGCTATAAGACCTCACTCTAATATTTTCCTTTAATTTCTTATTTTTTTCTTTTTAGTATGCTCATAAATTAGCATTTCTCGTGGGAAAATTTTTACATCGTTCACCAGGTGAATTTTTCAATGACAAACTATATTTTTTATGAAATATTATTTTATATTAAAACATTTTTAGTTTTATTCTTAAATACAAATTGTAATTGTATAGTTTTTTTTTTTTTTTAATAAGAAAACTTAGTCATTTGATGTAAAATATTAAAAACAAATTTATATTTTTGATTTTTGATTTAAAAAGTTAAGTTTTTACTTTTTCGTTGGAAATTTATTTATTCAACGATAAATTTTTTATTTAAAAAAAATTATTTATCATGTTTTATAAAACATTAAATAAAAATATCAGATATTTTTAAATTATAATCAGTGTCTAAGAGGGAGAATGCATACCCTGGGTCAACGAACGACAAAAAAAACCCATTGTTGGAAAGCAGCTTTGAATTTTTCCAATTATCTCATTTACTGTCTTATGGTTAGTTCAATATTTCGTTCCGAGACTTACTTCAAGTTCAGGGTAGCAGCCCATTATTCTCTCTCCCCCCTGATTATAATTTTCTATATTTAAAAAATATTTGATTATATACACCGAGTTTAAAAGGGGAGTTTTTGTATAATTTTTAAATGATGAAACTTTTCATTTTCCATTTATTTTTATATTTTACTTTCTCTTACCTCTATATAGTTTTTTTATTTTATTATTATTTTCACAATTGATTTGTGGACATCAAAACTTCTTTAATATCCGTAAATTGTCATGATTTGTAAAATAGTGCTTTTTTTTTTTAAGGGATGTGCCACTTATTCAACAAAATTATTTATTTTGATCTTGCATCCAGGCATAGGCGCCGGAACTGGGGGGGGGGGGGGCAAGGGTACATTGCCCCCCTGGCATCCTACAGGGGGGGGGCAGAGGGGAGCAAAATTTCATTTTTATATTGATTTATTTTTAAAAATGATATATTTTTACTTTTGAAAAATAAAATCTTCTAAATTAAAAAAAATTAAAAGAGTAAGAAATTCATTTTTCAAATTTTTTCCAAAATTTTTGATAAAAACACTACCAAATTTTTTAAAATTTTCATTTTATTAAAATTGTGATTTTATTTAAAATTTTTAAAGTTTTATAGTAGATTTGTTTTTGTTTTATACTATTTAAACATATTAAATTATTTTAATTTTCTAAAAAAAAATTTTTTGCCCCCCCCCCCCCCCCCCTGATTCAAATTCGTTCCGGCGCCCCTGCATCCAGGCAGAAATGTTAAAGAAAGATTAATCTTTTCACTTTTACAATGTAAGCTTTCTCCTTTATTATTATTCCATTGTTATTCAAAGATTGAAATTTTGTTTAATTCGTTTTGACTCCTTTTTCATAACTTTCTACACAACAAAATACAATAAAGATTACAAAAATATACATATATATCAAACTTGTAGAGGAATCTATAAATTTTATTGGAATTATAAACCATAAAAGGTATTCTTAAAAATTTTTCCAATTAAAAAAAAAAAACAATAAAATAATCACATGAGAATGGGTGTACTGTAACTTTAGATCTTGAGCTTGTCTTACATCTTACAAATAAATTTGAAAACAGGAATCCGAAATGTGCCTTCCATTATAAATAATAATAAGATATATTTATTTCTAAAAAATATATATTCTATATATAAATAGTTGAATAGGTAAAATGCCACATTTCGCTTTTTAGGTGATGGAAGGCTCAAGGCGAGCTTAAGATCCTAGATGTGTTGGCACAAATGGCCATATCTTAACGCCGTATGCTTTTCTAGTACACCTGAAACGACAAATTCGCTTTGCTTCTTCTAAGCTCTACGAAAATAAAACATAATCTTTAACATTTTAGCGCTCTAGTATTGACAGTACTGGACATCTCGGGAAAAAAAGCACTGTTTTTAGGGTAAATTTTTGTTTTTTATTTGAAACTAAAAGATTTTTGACATTTAAAAAATGTATATTATATATATATATATATATATAAAACATGTAAAGAGCGAAGTAATTTTCAATTAAAATATGAATATTGAGATTCAATTTCTAATTATTCTCCTTATCTTTCTACTGGACAAGGTCTTTTTGGAGAAGTTAAGTAATAAATCCATTCGGCCTTGTTTTCCTCGGGCTCAGTTTAAATAGAGAATTTAAGGAACAATTTCACATAAGGAGTAGATGATATACTTTTTATTGCGGGTTTCATTAACTCAGCCCACGAGGGTATTTCATTGAAGGAATTTAAATAATTAATAGAAATATATGCATTTTTACTTTCTCTTATCTCTATATATGTTATATATAGAGAAAGAAAGATGGTTCCTGTCAAAAATTGAAGTTGAGTTTTTGACGGATATACACGTTGTAATGGATAAACCCATTCCCCCACTTTTAATTAACAAAATGATGATAAATTTTCTTAATGTTATTTGAAAGGAGTTTTTAAGAAGAAATAAAAATAATATTTTTAAAATATAGATATTTATTTAAATAAAATAGTATACAAAAATTGTCTAAAAACATATTAAAATTAAATGTTGAATATAAAAATAGAATATATAAAATAAAAATATATTCTCAAATATTAAATTTCAAAAAATACGAATAAAGAATAAAACAGAGGAGAGAATAGAATGGAAGAATGGAGGGAGTGGGGGAACCCACCCCTGACTCGAAGCCTGGGGAAATACAGCAGCGGCGGACAAAGGCGAAAAGAAAGAGAAAAGACCTCGCTCAGCTCTCATTCGCTCAACATATCAAATCGCTCTCTCTGAGGTCTCCACCTAAAACAAATTCAAATATACCCAGTATTTTTATGCAAATGCATTACTATATACCCCAGTAATTATTCTATGTGCAACATCAATTACCAAGAATCCAAATTTCTCTATATTCGTTGATCGGAAGACAGCGAGAGCCTGAAACAGAAAAATCATCAAACAGCATCATTCATCTCTATTTCTACAATCAAATTCTTCACTTACCTGCATCAAGCGGCTTTCAAGACATCGAAAGATGAGTAGACACAATAATTAATCTTCTGTGATCACAAACTTTTTAACAATTAAATTTTATGAACAATTGAACTTTTCTAACATAATTCAAACAAAAAAAAAAAAATAATAATTTGCATTGAAATAATTTTTCTAAATATAAAAAATCATTCATATAAAAATATTTAAAAAAATTATAACTTACAAATAATAGGAGTAATATTTCTGAAATTCTCAAATAATAATATTATAATATTCAAAGCATTGCACCATCTTTTTCTAATATAATTACAAATAATTTTAATCACAAACCAAACGCAAAGAACGTTCTTTCTAAACAAAGAAAATAATAATAAATATTTGTAAGGCTTAAACGTTAATCAATCTCTTTATTAAAATACTTTTATTAAATTTCTCACATATCTATCTCATTATTAAAACTTTATTTGCAAAACAAAATCCAAATACTACTTGCTTCATGAATGAAAATAAAATCGTTAACTTTTCCTAGTGTAATTAAACAACTTGTTTTATTGCCAGATTAGTTTAGATCAACCTTAATTAAAATAAATATATATTTTCTTTACCCTAACCTTCAAAATCCTGCGGATAACACCACTATATAATAAAATAAACGCGAAGCAGATAATTACCTTCCCTACTACACTGAGAAACCCCCATATAAAAGCCGTAAGGCTAGTCGTCCACTGGACGCGACAACGCGCTACCGCTACAAGCGCTACAACATGCTGCAGATCCCAATGTGTGTGAATCAATTGAAGCTCGTCCACTAGAAGCGCGCGACAACGCGACAACGCGCTACAGATCCCAAAAAAATGGGATCTGTAGTAGACATGGGTGATACTGTATCAATCTGATATTTTGTATCAGGTATGAAAAACTAACAGATAGTCATAATGGGTGCGAGCAA
Source organism: Euborellia annulipes (assembly GCA_023213315.1). NCBI lineage: Eukaryota > Metazoa > Arthropoda > Insecta > Dermaptera > Anisolabididae > Euborellia > Euborellia annulipes. The sequence goes on from JAKCPI010008934.1 coordinate 20,847, forward strand.
AAAATATCAGGTATTTGAGTAACAGCTACCCAGGCATACTCCACTAGACTCGTACCGGGTTTCTCGCGCTTGCGCATTGATCAAATACTTGCTTTTCACTTTAGAGCGTCGTTTACCCGATACAGTTTTCGTTTCGCCTTTTCTCTCATTCCTTCTCTCTTGCGACCCTCAACAATATGAAATTTTATGTCAAATGTAGCGCGAAGTAGCGTGCAGTGGACGACCCTTGTCGCGTGTTGTCGCGTCTCTTGTTGTCGCGCTTGTAGCGGTAGCGTCCAGTGGACGACTAGGCTAAGGCGTTACAACGTTTTCCAAAAAAGTGGTTTTCGCGGTCTGTCCATGAACAAAATAACTCAAGAACGAAAAGAGCCAAGATGTTGAAATTTTATATTCAAGTTAAGCACCTCCATGGGACGTGATACGAAGCTTTAAAACAAAATCAGCCAAACAATACTACTACTTTACTGATGTACTTTTTCAGTTTTTTTCGATGTTCGCTCCAACGATTTTGATTAAAATTCAAAAATCAATTATTCTTTAGATGCTCTTTAAAATGTATATTCTCATTTTGCCACTGAAAACTTCTGAAGACCACTTTACTCTTGTACTCCATAGAAAAGATAAGAGAAATGGTTGCCATGGTAACAAAATATATTTTCCCATACATATAAATTTTACATCTTGAAAATTGAATGTTCCCTACTGTCGGAAACTAAATACATGTCGACACAAAAATCTGGTGTAAGTTGGCCTAAAATCGTGATGCATAATCAATTTTTACCCAACTAAACTGTTTAGTTGTGTAGTATGCGCACACGGGATCGATATCGACTCAACTTTTTAATTCCATTATTGTTGCAATATTATATTATATTTGGACATTCAACGGTAAAGATGTTAAAAAAGAAGGCATTATTAATTAATTTCTTTATTATATATCAAAAAAAGAAAATCGGAAAAAATATTCAAAACGGTGGTACTGGGCCTATCCAATATATAGTGATAGACTTAGAAAAGGAGCTTTCCACAGGTTCCATATAAAATTCTTGCAACATCCCGGAAAGTTTTTTAAACTGAAACTTTATTTTTATCGACACAAATTTTTTCGCTCTTCATCTGCTTCCATCAACATGTCGCGTTACATGTCGTGACGTCGAGCCGTGACGTCACAAGTAACGTCACCAACGACTCGACCTGGTTTCTTTGCATAGACTCCGAAACTACTGGTCCGATTTTCATGGTGTTTTTAATTAATGTGAATGAGAATAAGTGTAATCTAATATTATTCCTGAATTTATACTCTATTTTATTTATGATTTTTAAATTAAAATTTTCCAATTTATAATTTTTTTTTTTTAATTGGCCAACTAAACAGTCGATCGTGTGCGCACTTCAATAGGCAGCAATAACATTATAAGAGTTGAGCGATAGTTGCTCGATTTTTTAATCAAAAGTGCAGATCGATCGCATTTGATTAAAAAATCGAGTTGATCTGCAGTTGTGTTGTGTGCGCACCTTCATTGAACTTAATGCTTATATGCCCATCGAGTAAAAATCGACCGTGTGCGGGTCAGCCCAGGGCGTAACCAGCCTTTGAGGGCGGGGGGGGGCGAGCTCAACTAGGGCGCCGATTTTCCGGGGGCTCCGCCCCTGGCCCCCCGCCTTCGGCGACAATTGCCGCCTTCGGCGGGCAAATTTCTTGCATCCTGTAATTTCCTCAGCGAATTTGGGAAACAAATGAATTTGTTTATATTTACATGTTTTTTAATGACACCTGTATGATTTTGTTTTGATTTTTTATCAAAATTAACGAATATTTTCTATTTCTTCTTTGATTATTTCAAAAACTATTCAGTTTTCGAAAAAATGTCAAAGAATAAAAACTTTTAAAATAGAGTATTTTATCATAATTAACAAAAAAATTGAAAATTTCAAAATTTCTGAAAAAACTTATTAGGTAAAGTACTACAGTCCAAGTGACGTATTTACTCCAAAAGTTGATAGAAATCTACAATTTTAGTGTTAGGAGCATATAGCAAATTTCATCCATCTAGCTGCTTTGGTTTTTAAGCAATCGTGTTCACACACACACCCAGACCTAATTCTAAAAGAATATAAGAAAGTCTCGGGGAAGTCATTCCCATATTTTTACGGGATGGCCCGTTAGGCTGGGCGCTTGAGGCTAAAAATTACGGGCGGTACGGGGGTAAGTCTAAATAAAGGGTTCGGGGGATAATGAAATTTTATTTAAAAATTGCTAACATTCGTTCATTCATTCCTAAATCTCGGGGGGCCTGAGAATGGTAAAGCCCTTTCATTTTGAGAAAATCGAAAAAAACGAAAAACTACGTAAAATACTAGTACTTTTTGGCCGATTTTGATTAAAGCTTATTTTGTCGGGGGTGTTTAACTTAAATATAACATTTCAGTCTCATAGCTCAATTCCTTCATGTAAAAAGTTTTAGTTCAAAAATTAAATATTAAGGCTTATACGAATCCTAGTAAATCTCCACAGCCTTAAAATCAAATTAAGGCTTATATATTGAAATAAAAAAATTTTAATTATAAATCCTCATATACTTATTTATTATTTTTGGAATTAAATTCATTTAAAATATAAATAAGTTTTTTTTTTTTTTTTTTTTTAAAACATTCAACTTTTTCTCATTCACACTACACTCACACACATTACACAGTCTTTTGGCAACTCAGGCCATTTAAGACTTTAGACGATAACCGTTATTGATAAATATACATATAGGGGTCCAGGATTCTTATTTAAGCCATTTGGTATCAATTGGCTTAAATAAAATCACGAGGGGCGAACGGAGTTTGTATATGAGGTTAGACGCTAACCTCTAGCCATGCGAGGGCAGAATTAAGTTGTAATATAATTTTAAAAGAAAACAATCAATTTTTTAAGAAATGATAAAAGAATATGATAAAATCACATTCGCTGGGCTATATCTTAGAGGCCGTAGGGCGCCTATGCCGGTTTCGGGGGCGCCAAAGGCTCGATGCGCCTGGGGCGAGGGGGGGGCTCGAGCCCCCCTCCCCCTCGCCCCCTGGTTACGCCACTGGGTCAGCCTTATTCGATTATTTCACCATTTTTGTCTGAATAATTGCAATTATTTTCTTAATGATGTATTCATGAAAAAAACGACAAATGCAGCCAAATATTTTTTTATTTTAATTCTCTTTATCGATTATTTTTTTTTTTATAATTTAAATAAATGTCATTTTTTCTGCCTCAGGGCATTTAAATTTTTTTAATTATAATCACAAAGTATTATATTTATATATATATATATAAATTATAATTATTATATATAAAATATCTGTTTTAACGCGGACATTTTGTATTTGGCGGTTCCTCATAATAATTTCATAACATCTTTTTTTTTACTCGTCTTTTTATTTTATTTTTTTTTATTTTTTTTCATTTTCGTAAGTTGGCTCAATAGCTCGCCTTTCTAATGTGACCGTTGCATAAAAAAAAATCATTCAGTTTTATTTTTTTCTTCAAAATATCTAATTGAAATTTTAGTTTTCATTAATATATTAATGAAATAAGAACATGATACACTTCTAAAATTTCAACTCATTTTCTTTGTTAATTGTCATGTTTATTTTAAAATTGATAACCTTAATAACTGTCATGTAAGTTTGCTATTTTTTACTTTTTCTTTATTTATACAAAATTATTTAATTAACGATAAGTTTATGGTTGATTTTTTAAAAATATTTTTGTGATGGTCCTAGCACCTTTTATTTATAAATTTATTCGTTATATAACACCTAGTAATAATAATAAAAAATATAGAATATTATTTCAAATACATTCACAAGAGATTGTATCAACTAATTTTGATTTATTCCCAATTGTTAATGCTTTTTTTATCAATTATTTTAAAAAATATTCAGTTATTTTACATAGACCAATAATAAAGGAAATAAAGATGCAAGAAAACAGAAGTGACGATGAAATTGAAGTTCTGGGATCATCCCAAGTGGATCCACAAACAGATTTTATACCATTTAATTCGAACTCAAATCAACCGAATTCATCATCAACGGCTGAAGGAAATGAAGTAAATTCTACTCAAAATTATGCATATTTGGATTACACTGAAGAAGGTAATTATATTTAAAATTTAATTTTAAAGTGAAGGTGTAAAGATAGGATTATAATGTCCATTCAGGTTGATTATTTTAATATTTATTTAAAAATACTGTAAATTATTATTTTTTTTATCTCATAAGCAGAATTTTCATTTGTTTTAAACATTTTTCGGGCATTTAGGTTTAGGTCTTTATAAAATAAAATCTGATTTATTAACAGGTTTGGTATTTACATTTTTGAAATTAGTAAAAATAGAGCTAGGAATATAAATTCTTTGATTTTAAATGAAATAGTTATTCAATGTAGGAAGTCAAAGTTAAGTAGCGATATGTTCAACGGACCGTGATTACTCAGGATCTTAGTCAAATTTTAACTACTTTAAATATCAAGCATTAAATATGCACAATTTAGTTTCACACCTGTATGAAACTTTATACAAAATTGCAGATGGTCGTGAGCCATATGGTCTGACTCAAATTGCGTTTTGGTAGCAAGTCCAGGATCAATTTTATCTTTTCAATGTAATATTCCGACTTGGATTAATAGGGGAAATTGGTTGGGCTGGTGTGGTTTTATTTCTATCGTTAGAAAAAAAGAGTTCTAGAATTAGTGACACGAAAAAAATCTACATTTTGTAAAAAATTAGATTTTTTTTGTGCTAAATTTCTTTTTTTTCATTTATTTATTTAAACTATTTCAAAACTTAATAAATCCTTTAAAATAATTAATCATTCTAATTATTAAATATTTTCATTTTAGTTAATAAATCCAGATTGCTGTTAGAATCAATCCGAAATTGGGATTATACAAATCTTGGATTACAAATGATTCATTCAGGTAAATATTTTTCTCATCGTTAAGCTTATTTGTTATTTTTAATTTTAAATATATTTTTTTCTTTCTAGGAGAAGCACAAACACCTTCGAACAAACACTTAGTTTTCAATGTGCTCTCATATAATATTTTGGCTCAAGAACTTCTTGAAGGACATGAGTATTTATATAAGGGTAACGACGCACGGAGCCTTAAATGGGAGCATAGAAAACAATTACTCTTCGCAGAATTAAAGGAATCCAATGCTGATGTAATTATTTTATTGGAAAAATAATCTTATATTTTTTAGTGTAATCTATAGTAGTATTTATTATAAAAAAATCTTTAAACTAGGAGCCCATTACTATATATGGGTCATTCTACAAAAATGGGCTAACTTCGCATAATTGCAAATAATTCAGTTACTACCAAACATATTGACTTTTTTTTAAACATCAGTTAATTAATAGAAAAAGTTAATAATTTTTGGGCACACAAGATAAATATTGAAATTTAAACAAATTTAATAAAAATATTCGTCTTTTTAGCCCTAAAAAGTCAGTCCCCTGGGATGTACCAGCTCAAAAAGAGAACATTTAATTTAAATGCACATTTATTTTAAACTATTAGATTTATATCATCATTATTATTATATTCAACAAGACATGTGAGTGTTTTTTATTGGTGAGGCCAAACATCCCATGGCCCCTGGGAATCGAACCCAGGATCTCCGCCTTTCCGGGGCATAGGCGTGCTATCCATTGCACCAGGCCACCGGACCCTCGACCTGCACCAATAAAACTCACTTCCCCTTATATGCAGTTAGTCGCGCAAGTTACTAACTGGTAACGAAAAAAGTGAAAAACTTTAAAGAAAAATTTTCCACTTCTGCGCCGCTTGTTAAACCAGTAGAGGGACAGACATCTGGATCTGCTCTAACACACTACTGTAAGCAGCAAAGCCCTGAGGGCCGGGGGGTTAAGTTATAGTTAAATATTTTTCGAGATTTATATTTGAATAAGTTAATGGGATGTTTGGCCTCACCAATAAAAAACACTCATATGTCTTGTTGAATATACCGGGTGGGCCAATAGTGCGTGGACGGAAGATTGTGGGCTTATTAACGGACATTTTTAAAATTTGTTGATCGCACATAATGTGGGGCCTTTAGGGCTACAAATTAAAAATATTTTTGTTCCAATTGCACCTCATATACAGGGTGGTCCATATCAAAGTTATGTTTTTTTAAATGGAACGCCCTGTATATTATTGCATATTTGGATTCTACAGCCAATTTTAGTATGAGTTTATGTCATGCAATGTATTCTAAAACAAACCGTTTAGCCGCAAATCGGGCTTTAGTGAAAAAAACTGCTGTTTGGAAAAAATTGAATATCGAGCGAACCATAAAACTTAGGGAACTGTTCTTTTGTGGGGTTACTAACCATGAAATGTACTAATGTAGGCCAGATGGGTAACCCGGAATTATTCTTGTGTTGGGAGATATGGCCATGCAAATTTGGAAAATTTCAATCATGGATAACTTCATTTTTTCAAATGGAACATGCTACTTTTTTTATGCCATGGGACGTGAAATTCAATTATCTTTCAGCTGATATAAGGTTGTCTATATCTATCTTTAGTAGTTTTCTTTTTATTCTAAAATATCTGATAACGAAAAAAAAAATTTTTATTATAGACAAAATAATTGAAAAAAAAATCCAAACGCAAAACAAAATCGTAATAAATGGACAAATTATGCTAAATATTCGGAAATGTCTTTTAATTTCTTTTAAAATCATTTATTTGAACTTCTCAAAGAAGTCCTGCTTGCTCAAATTCGGATTATGATTTGTCAACAAGATGGCGCACCTCCTAACCTGAACATAACCCCAATTTCTTTTTCGAGAAGTTCAAATAAATGATTTTAAAGGAAATTAAAAGACATTTTCGAATATTTAGCATAATTTGTCCATTTATTACGATTTTGTTTTGCGTTTGGATTTTTTTTTCAATTATTTTGTCTATAATAAAATTTTTTTTTTCGTTATCAGATATTTTAGAATAAAAAGAAAACTACTAAAGATAGATATAGACAACCTTATATCAGCTGAAAGATAATTGAATTTCACGTCCCATGGCATAAAAAAAAGTAGCATGTTCCATTTGAAAAAATGAAGTTATCCATGATTGAAATTTTCCAAATTTGCATGGCCATATCTCCCAACACAAGAATAATTCCGGGTTACCCATCTGGCCTACATTAGTACATTTCATGGTTAGTAACCCCACAAAAGAACAGTTCCCTAAGTTTTATGGTTCGCTCGATATTCAATTTTTTCCAAACAGCAGTTTTTTCACTAAAGCCCGATTTGCGGCTAAACGGTTTGTTTTAGAATACATTGCATGACATAAACTCATACTAAAATTGGCTGTAGAATCCAAATATGCAATAATATACAGGGCGTTCCATTTAAAAAAACATAACTTTGATATGGACCACCCTGTATATGAGGTGCAATTGGAACAAAAATATTTTTAATTTGTAGCCCTAAAGGCCCCACATTATGTGCGATCAACAAATTTTAAAAATGTCCGTTAATAAGCCCACAATCTTCCGTCCACGCACTATTGGCCCACCCGGTATAACTATGACTTGTTAAGTCCGAATCGAGGTATTTTGAATACTATTATCTCATTCAAATATATAGATCTCGAAAAATATTTAATTATTATTATAATTCGATATAATCTAAGATACTTTATTAAGCGTTGTTAATTCATAAATTTTGATTTTTAATAAATTTACGTTATTTTTTTAAATTTCAAAGTCGCCTATCTCGATTCGAGCGTCAGTCCCTTGCCTATGCTAAATTTGAAAAATATTTGATATTATACCTTGGTAATAAAATAATGATATGTTTTATATAAGTTTAAGATGTAAAGATTTCATTGGTGCCCAAATACCGGCCGTTAGCAATCTTTTATATACTTTTATTGTTATTTTTGTGCCGAAAATCAGCATGTAAACATTTGTCCGTCCCTTGATAAGTAATATTTTGCAAATTTATTAATAATTATTATTTATTAATAAAGTCTCAAAGCCCGCCTTCGGCGGCTTTCCGCCTAGCCAGGGTCTGCGCCCTCTGGACCCCCTTGCAAGTATTTTTAAGTTAGGATATTTTTTGTCGCATTGCAAATTTTGAGAAAGGACCTTTAGTTCAAGTAAGGGTATTGTCTGGGAAAACAAAAGGGTATATTTATGACTGCCCAAAGGGTCTGCCTGGAGGTGGCTATAAATCATGTCATAAAGCTGTCAAAAATATAAATTTTTATTCAGATATTGAAGAAATTTGATTATAATTGATATTAGAATAGATAGATAGATTATTATTTATTAATAATTATTTCAACAATATACTCAATTTGCTGTCTTTTCATTGTTATATTTAATATATAAAAGAAAAAAAAGTATTCCATATTAATTAGCAGATTTTTTGTGTTTTATATATGAAACGTCAGTCCCCTGGATTTTTTAAACCAGGGGACTGACTTAAAACTGAGTCTTACTATATGGAAACAATAAAATTAACTTATTGTCTATCAAAATCCTTACAAATAATTGAAATCAAAGTTACAAATTGTACATTTCAAATTCGATCCCAATTGTAGAATGACCGATATATATATAAATTTATATTTTCTCTAGCATAATCATCAATTTAATACTTTTTTCAGATTCTTTGTTTACAAGAAGTTCAAGAATCGCACATAAATTTAATTACTAATCATTTAAGAGAAATAAGTAAGTAATTAATAATTCTTATATTTTATTTTATCTACAGATAATTGATAATTTTCTTTGTGTTTTTTTTTTTTTTTTTTTAGATTTTACTGGATACTTCAAAAGAAGAACCAATGATAAACCTGATGGTGTGGCGATATTCTATAAAAAAGATGTATTCAAATATGTTGACATGACTGATGTTGAGTACAATCAACCTGGCGTACCAATATTAAATCGTGATAATGTAGGAATCATTTTACGTTTGCAACCAAAACGTTTTCCACATCAAAATATTGTTGTTGTAACAACTCATCTACTGTATAATCCCAATAGACATGATATAAAACTCGCTCAATTGCAATTATTATTTGCAGAAATTGATAGAATTGCATATAGATTTACTGAGGGGTAAATATGTTTTTATATTAAAAGTCTATTAATTTTTAATTTAAATAGATGAAGAATGTATCTTCAGTTTTTTCTTTTATAAACAAGTCATTTTTTTTCTTCTCAAAAATTTTTGAACATTTTGCACAATCGGTGTGCTTTGGCATCGAGCAAACCTTTTGCTCTTGGACAAAACATTTTGTTCGAAAACGTTTTTTGCTTGATCGGTGTGCGTTGGCATCGAGCAAAACGTTTTGTCCGAAATCGTTTTGCTCAATTGGTGGTGCGTTCAGCCTAAATCTCTATATATAAAAATTTATTTTCTATTTCGTCTCCTTTTTAATTTACTAAATTTATCTGCTTCGAAATCTGATTTCTAGAGCTCTTTTAGCCAGCTCACTCAGGAACAGAAAAGAGACGAAATATCCGGTCTTGAATTGTCCTTTCTGGTCCAGTGTGTGATAAGAACGCACGAGATAAGATCATTGCCTCAGACCCAGAGGGAATTTTGTCTGTTGGGTAAAAAGGCGAATTTCGCCGTCATTGTCTTGTTAAAATCGTGCCAATTAGCACCCCAGACTGGTGTTGTCTGTTAATGTGTGCGTCGGGTCTTGCAGAAGAATTAAATAAAAAACTGATGCATTTTTCATCTATCAATGCAAGTGACAGTAATTATTTCTGATTTTTTTTTTCTTTTAGGAGAAATATACGAACATATTGGCCTATAATTTTTACAGGAGATTTAAATTTTGAACCATCTTCTCCTTTATTTAATTTCATTACTAGAGGTCACATAAAATTTGCTGGACTATCACGAAGAAATCTTCATTATGATAATGGACCAACACTTTTTCATAATATTTTACCAGAATTCTTTGGTATTACTGATTCGTGTATTCATGAAGATTTAAATCAAACACGTTCATCAAACCAAGAATTAAAATCAAATAAATCAAAAGATTTAATTCGGGTACGTATAAATAATCAGAAGTGTTTTTAATGAATAGCTCTAAGAGTCCTTTGAACCCATATATATATATATATATATATATATAAGTGAGGGACAATATTAAATCCCACCCATGCGTTTTCTACTTGTGATTATTTCATTGTTTTAAAAAAAAATATTATATAATAGAATTTGTTAGTTGAATGACTGTAGATATTCAATTTGGAAGAGGGACCAGGGAGCCTTCCTGGTGAACAGCAGCCAGGGTAAATAAAAAAATTTATTCTTTAAATAAATAAATAAATTTATTACGACCCGCTTAGAGGCACCAGTCCTCGGTGGCTAGTCGCACCCATCCTCAGGGCAAGCAAATTGTCAAAATATAGTACCAGTTATGCTGGAAGAATGAAACAGTTTATAGCCAACCTGTACAAGACAACGAAAAATCGAATAATGTGTAAGGAAGGGCATACTGAGGCTTTCTGGACTGTGAAGGGACTAAGACAAGGATGCCCGCTGAGCCCGATACTCTTCAACCTGTACATAGACGACATTGACGAAATATGGAAGAGGAAGAACGAAGGAGGAGTCGTCATTAACAACGAAAAAATATACTGCCTCAAATACTCGGATGACATAGCAATAATGGCCGAACACCCTGAAGAACTACAATCGATGATAGACAGCTTACACAGATATACAAGAAAAAATCGCCTAAAAATAAACATATAGAAGACAAAAATCGTGACATTTAGAAGAAGAGGACGCAGAGGAAGACCAACAGATTGGAGACTGGACAATCAAACCATAGAAGAAGTAAAAGAAATTAAATATCTAGGATACACTTTTCACTCAACATAACGCACACCAACAGCATATAATAAATATAACAGCGAAAGCGACAAGAGTTGTAAACATGGTTTGGAGTATATTCCGAAGAACAAGATGTACCATCCGGAAGCAGATTGAAGAAATGTTCACAGTTTTGATCCAATCTATCATGCTATATATATATTTTTTTTTTTATAAAACAATGAAATAATCACAAGTAGAAAAAGCATGGGTGGGACTTAATATTGTCCTTCACTGTACATATATACGAGGTTTGTACAAAGAGAAACCGAACTTATGCTGTATTCATTGAAGTAACTAGAGGAGTCCCCTAGCCCCCCCCCCCCCCCCCCCCAAGAAAAATTGAAACAATATGGGGCCCATGCCCCCAGCCAAATTGCGTGAAAGAATGAATCCTCTTTAAAAAAAAAACAAACACTATTGGCCCAATCGTTTATTATACTAAAAAGGGGCAAAATCTCATGTGTTAAGTTAAATAAAAATAAATTTGAATTTACCTCAAAATGAGTGCTGTTTTTCTTGATTTCTTCATTTATTATTATCTAACTGTGGCAGCTATTTGGCAATAACGTGTAAAGAATTATAAATTTTAATTACACATTTTGAAGGCATATTTAGACATCCTTGCCGCCCCATAAGATTTATTAATTTAAAGCTTATCCCGTATTAGGTTCCCAATTCTTTAATTATATTTTTATCTTTTATAGCTATATAATAGCCAGCATTGTTCATCTGGTAAAAAAGTGAAGACCTCCTATAAAGATTATGTTGAGAAGATCAGAAAAGATGGACTAATGAATCAATTTGTTCCATTTGTTGACAGAAATGAAAAACATGATTCATCAAGAAATTCTTCAAAAAAGTAACCATTTTACTTATTTATTTATTTTAACATCTCTCCTCCATCAATGAGTTGAATTAAAAAATATTTTTATTTTTAATATTTATTTTAGCTATAATTCCGGACGTTTATCTCATGCCTTCCATTTTCGTTCAGCTTATAAACAACAAGATAATCAAGTAACAACCTTTCATGATAGATGGACAACAGTGGATTATATTTTTTATAGGTATGAATTAAATTATCTTTAAATTAAAATTTCTATTTATTATTGCAAAACGTAGTTTATAGCTGTGATGTTATATTCATAAGAGGGTAGAAAAATGAGAGACGCAACAAGAGTTTTTTTCTTCATTTATTTAATTCACACAACTGACGTTTCGGTTCCGCATTCGAACCATCTTCAGAGCTGGCGAAAAGTCATTATGAAAGTGTCACAGTGGATTTTATTTTTTTTTTTTTACCAAACCTTATATAATAAATACACAGTATCCGATGAGCAGGTATATAAAATGAATTTTATGAATTCATTCATTTGCATACTGTGTGTGTCAGTGGCGGATTAATGCAATTTTGTCGGGGGGGGCAGTTTTTTTTTTTTTTTATTTAAGGACTTTGTGGGCATCTATGGCCATTTAGACCCCTTTCCTATTTATTTAAATTGATTGGTAACAAATTCAATTGAAATTAAAGTCCGGAAATCATAATTTCTTTAGATTACTAGTTTTTATAACATTGTGAATTTCTTCTCGGGGGGGGGGGGTCGATAGCCCCCCTCGCCCCCCCCCCCCCCCCTTTAATCCGCCCCTGGTGTGTGTACTTATTATATAAGGTTTGGTTCAACTATGTATAAAATCCACTGGAACACTTTCATAATGACTTTTCGCGAGCTCTGAAGATGGTTCGAATGCGGAACCGAAACGTCAGCTGTGTGAATTAAATAAATAAAGAAAAAACTGCGTCTCTCATTTTTCTATCCTCTTATGAATATTATTATTATGAAAGTTTTTAATTTTTGACCACATTTTTGTTACTAATTATTTATTAAAAATATAAATACTGTGCAACGTTTCGACTGCTTATTCTGCGAGTCGTTTTTAAGTACAGTACTGTGCACTTGCTCCAACTCAAGCGAACTTTCAGTTCACCTAAAAAATTTTGAACCCTTCTTTTCAAAACAAAAACTGGATAAATATTTTTTTTTTTAAAAAATAATTAATACAAAATGTGGTCTATAATTAAAAACTCTTATAATAATCAGGGCCGTAACGAGGGCGTGGCAAAACAGGCGCCCGCCACGGGCGCAACTGGGCTGGGGGCGCAAAACAAAGGGGACCGACCTAGTTGTGGTTTTTTTTTACCAACATATTTATTAATCAGTGAGGCGCTACGGGGGAGAGTGGAAATGGCCAATTTTTAAAATTTTATATTCAAAATAAAATTTAATTGGAGTCGAGAGGAGTAAAACCAGCGTTGTCGAACACCTTTACACTTTTATTTTAAGCAGACGTTTCGGTAACCATAACGGTTGCCATCTTCAGTGCCAATGTAAGTTTTTTAAGGTGTATAGTATCATATTTGACAGGGACACCTTAAAAAACTTTCATTGGCACTGAAGATGGCAACCGTTATGGTTACCGAAAAGTCTGCTTAAAATAAAAGTGTAAAGGTGTTCGACTACGTTGGTTTTATTCTTCCCAACTCCAATCTCACATACCCAGCATATAATTTAATTTATAAAATTTAATTCCCAAAGAAAAATATTTTTCCCAAATCTCGGGGGAGGTAATTACCTCCTTTACTTCCCCCCCCCTTCTATACGCCCTTGATATAGGCCTATTTAGTTTCAGATTTTCAATTCCTTGAAACTTAATTTTACTTTAGGAAATATAAAATTTTTGAGATGATTACATCGCTACGAATTTCGTTTTTCAGTATTATAATAGTAGTAATTAATCTGTGGAGTAATTGATCTTGAAATTTGTACTTAATTTAGAAAATATAATTTAATTTTTTTTAATTTTTTTTTGGTTATAAGACTATATATGGACCCTGTTACGCACTAGTGTGTCAAGCGCCAGCTACCGAGTTTTGAGAAAATTAACATTAAAGTTTTTTGTTTTCATTGGATTATATATAATTTTTTTTTTGTCAATTGTGCAAGTAACATTAAATATAAATTTTTTTAGGACATATTTCTTAAAAAATACTATTAATTATAGCATTTGAAACAATATTCCGTGCTTAACTCAATTTTTAATTTTTTGGCGCTTGACACACTAATGCATAACAGGGTCCATAATCCACATGTTCACAAATTTAATTAGTTAATTGTTAATATTTATATAATGATTATTATTAATTTATTCTTCATTAATTTTATTTTTTTTTAATAAACTTGTATTAAAAATATGGTTTTTGTAACAGGAGTGATCAGGAGAATAGAATAGTAAAGGAGTGTGTTGGCGCAAAAAAAAAAAAAAATAACCTCCTCTCTGTTTTTAATCTCCTGGTATTCTTTGGTAATTTATCATATAAATTAAGAGGATATCAGGCTGATTAGTGCTGCGACCCTGTGGAGACTTTTAGAATTATAAGTATAATTTTTAAAGTATCCACAAGAGTGCAGCACAAATCAGATATTTTATTCAATTATAAAGACATATAATTTATATGATAAATTCCCAATGATTAATACCCGGAGATCAAAAACAGAGAGGAGGTTATTTTTTTTTTGGCGCCAACACACCTCTACTATTCTATTCTCCTGTTCACTCCTGTTACAAAAACATATTTTTTATACAAATAAATTTATTAAAAAATAAAATTAAAACTTATGAAGAATAAATATATATATATTATTAATATATATAATTAATTAATTGATTATATTAATAAATACATTTGTTATCGTCAAGAACATTTGTTTTCTAAATTAAATACAAGATTTCAAAGTTATTATTCCACAGATTTTACTAGTATACAATAATACTGAAAAACGAAATTTGTAGCGCCGCTATATAGCCTATTTTCTAAAATAAAAGTAAGTTTTAAGGTAATTTGGCCCAGAATAAATATTTTACTAGGAAATATTGGTTTTAACATTTGAGAAAGAAAAAAGGCATTATTTCCAAATATTTCGAAATTCACTGAAGAATGGGTGCCGATACGTCTCTGAAATATTATATTGCTTTGCAAACTAATAAAAAATTGCTGAAAATTTACCGTTTTTCTTTCTCAAATAAACCAACTTTAGCCAGTGGCGTAGCGAGGGGAGGCATCATGCCCCGGTCGCTACTCACAAAGGGGAGCCAAATGGATCGCAAAACAAAATAAAATTGCTGGATAATTTTTATTTTTATTATAATTGATTTCTGGAAAATATATTTTAAATTTAGTGCCAGTGTAATATAATAATTTTGTATATTCTACAGGTATTACCATGGTCAATGCTCTGCCGAATTAAAATCAATTATCCCACCCAATGCAACATATTCACGGAACACAAGAGAGGCATCGTCCCAGCTGTTCAGATCACGACTAACAGAACAAATCAATTTCATTCTTCCTTTGTCCCCATGACCTCCCGTGATTGGAACAAGCTCCCTGCGTCTATCTTCCCCAAAACCTACAATCTTCAGACTTTCAAGTCTAACCTCAACAGGCATCTTCTCAGTTCCCGCAGTTGAGTTTCCCCTTTATGCTTCTCCTTTTGTTTTTATTTTCTTCCTGGCTGCATGTGACTATTGGTCATTATAGGTCTTCGGACCTTATGCACCCATTCAAAAAAAAAAAAAAAAAATATTATATGGTTTTTGAATAGGGGGGGGGGGGCGCTAAAAAGGTATTGTCCCCCGGGCGCGAATTAAGCTCGCTACGGCACTAATACAAACCACAAAAGCTTTAATAAACACATTCATGATAAATAAAACCTAAAATTTATATAATTATTTTACAATAATATTATAATTTATTTTAGCTGCAGATGGAGTCGTGCTTTACAAAAAACAGTTGAAGGAAAATTGAAACTGCTAGGAAAATATCAACTACCCTCACAGGAACAAGCTAAACAGATTGGGCCTATTCCAAATCTATCTGTCCCTTCAGACCATTATCCTCTAATGGCAACTTTTCTTCTACAAGTTTAGATATTATACATCTCTAGCTTATAAAGTGTATATATATATATAATTTTTCTATTAAAAGTGTTATTTTATTTGTAAAAAAAAAAAAAAAAAATATTTAATGAAAAGAAAAAAAATAAAATAAAATTTTCTAATATAATGTTTTATTCACAAGAATGAAAAATTCAACAATCTTTACACAACAATAGATATGATTATTATTTTTGATTATTGATTTTTATATTATTTTCAGAGTCCTATTTTATATTAATCAAGATATAAATGTGTATAGGAAGATTTTTTTTTTTTTGATTATGGAAAAAAAAAAGATAATAAAATACGATAAGTGAATAAAATTTAAACCAATTTGAAATAAATTTTTTACAAAAGTAAAAATCTCATTTTTTCACTTTTTAATTTCTTTTATTGTAATATAAGAGGACACCGATCTACTCAAAATCTTCTTAACACAATTTGGGTCCATCTTCTCTCCTTGCACTATTAATCTTGCGCGGATTCGGCATGTCATTACTAGGGGTGTTCTATTATGGGAAAAAATAATCGATTATTCCGATTAATCGATTACTTTGGGAAATATTTTCTTCCGTGAAAATCGTTTTGCCTTTTTTTTAGCAAAACGAAATTTTTTTCGTTCGCGGAAAATTTTTTCCCCTTCTATCAAAATCTTTTGACCCTTTTTTTTTTTTTTTGACGAGTCTTATCCGATCTTTTCAAACGAATTTTTCACAAAATAATCGATTATTTTGCTCAGCTAGTCATTACATATTAACAAATATTATTGACTTTGATGAGTCCAATATTTCAATAAAAAAATCTTGGAAAAGAGTGAAATTATGAGAAAAGAAGAAAAATTTTCTAAATTAATGTTAAAAAAAAAAGAAAAAGGTAGGTTTAAATTTAATTCGCCTATATATGAATTTTAATAGTAATAAGATATTAAACAACCATCCTTCTCTTAGTGTATAGAGTCTTTATTCTTAAAATAAGATAATTTACACTTTTCTTAATTCATAATTATTTATAAGAACAATTTAATAGTAAGTCTGAAAATTCACAAAAAATGGAAATCTCTCAAAATTTAATATATAAATAGATGACCAGACAAGTGTTTCATTCAAAAGTGAAGCTTTATTTTTGGTTCAAAATATAAGACCTATTGCACATTTAATAATATATTTATATAAAAATAAAGCTAGCTTGTAGAACTGCTAAAGCAACAGACCATTGGCAGCCAATCTTCATATATATAATAATATACAGATCTATTAAGTAATGTGTAAAGTCATTTAATATATATTTATTGACTCAATGGGGGATGGGGAGGTGTGGTAACATAAAGTTTGGAAATCACTTCACTAGGAGAACAAAGCGCCGCGCTCAGCTATTTGAATTTAATTTATTGCTATGAAATGTCCAATTAGAGGAATATTTTTACCAAAAGCATCTCTTAAACTCAAATAGCCGAGTACGGTGCTGTGTTCTAGTAGTATGCATGTTGAATACAAATCAGTTGTGGAGTTAATAAATATTGATTATGTCAGAATTAAATAATCCTTTTTTTATGGTCCATTGTGGCTATAGATCTCTAATGAAGGATGTATTTAGGCAGAGGTAGACAAGGAAAAATGCTGGGAATGCTTTACCAATCAGCTGGAATCGTTTCGGTGCATTTATTATGGACAGTGAGTGCCAAAATTAAGTACAGGCCATGTTTTTTCAACGTGTGATTATTTCATTGTTTTTTTTGTTTTTTAATATGAAAAAATTTTAATGGAAATTTCTTTCTTAATATAAATAAAAAAATAAGAAAATAAAATAAAATATTTATGAAAATGAAATAAATAAAAATAAAATAAAACTTTATTTTGTTTAAAAGTAAAAGATGATATATATATTTGCAATTTCATAATAAATTATTTTATATAATAATAACAGAGAGAGAAATTGTCTCTTTGATGAAGGTATTTTAACAAACCTTGAAAATATTATATTTAACAATTTCATCATTTTTTATAAAAACAATGAAATAATCACATGTAGAAAAAGAATTGAAGCATTTAATTTTGCCATTTCCTGTGCCATCTTCATCCATTAATTGGTGTATATTTTGCTCGGAGTTGGCCACGAAAAACGTCATTTCGTAAATATATTACTATTATATATGTATATGATGAACATTTTGGCTTAAATGAATATAAGTTTCAAATATATATATATATATATTTGAAAGCGAAAGTTTTCAATACTATTTACGAAATGATGTTTATGATAAATTACGTGACCAATTCTGAGCATAATATACACCAATTAATGGGCTGGCTTCCAGCTGATTAGTAAAGCATTCAGAGCATTTTTTCTTGGCTGCCTCTGCCTCCATAAATCCTAATTTTATGTTTTGTCGTTTTTGCAGTTCTATAAAGTTGGCTTAAGAAAACGTATTGCTAATACCCAGGGAACAGTATGACTTAGTTTTGACTTGTGTCATGCTGCTATTTATATTCTCTTGCAAAACAACGCTTGTTTACTTGTAGATGAAACAGTTGATACATCTTTTTTAAACAACATATCAAATAAAAAAAAAATAAGAAAATTTTTTAAAATAAATATATCTTATGAAAATTAAATAAATAAAAATAAAATAACAATCTTTACACATTTTATGATTAATATAAATAGAACATAAATATATGTATATATATTTGCAATTTTATAATAAATTATTTTATATAATAATAACAGAGAGAGAAATTGTCTCTTTGATGAAGGTATTTTAACAATCCTAGGAGAAGGAAATCTACTTTCACATGCTATAATCTAATATATATATATATATACTGTATATATATATATACTCTTAAAAATTATTAGAAAAAAATTAGTCCAATAACAAATGGACTAGAAAAAGAAAGTTTAAAGGTTTGAAGTGTCTTCATTTATTCATTTTTATCTTTTTTAGAAAAAGATTGATAAATAGTAAGTATTTTGCCATTTAAATTAATATGTGTATAAATTTATAAATTGTGATGAACTTTTATCAAAAACATTTTTAGTGAGATAATGATAAAAAAAAAGACGAATTTTATGTTCGGATGTTAATTTAAATAAAAAAAAAATTAAATACATAGCTAATTTTTTTTTTTTTTTAGAAAAACAAAGCATTTAATCTTTTGTTTATTAGTTGAAATTGCTTTGGTATTGAGTGTCTTGCTTTAATTTGGAACCGAACCAATTTTCAACCAAAGACAAAAGGTTAAAGTAAAATGCCAAAGTTGAAAATTAGAGGTATTCAATTGGAAGCTATCGGATAATCAATATAGAAGATTATTCATAATGAGGGTATTCACTTGTTGCATTGCCCGTTGGGTATCACTGACCCGTAACAATGTGGATACATTCTCAATCTGTATCAAAATATGCCAACGTTGATACGGGTCTGTTATACTAGACACACCAAAGAAAATATGTCTGATCAGATGCAAGAAGTGGATATGTCTTAATACTTTCAAAATTCTCTGTGTCCGACATACAGGGTGAGGCGCGGGAATTTACTTATTTTAAAAAAATAAAACAAAAAGTATTGGAGATATCATTTAAATTATTTTTTTTACATTAAAAAATTTTTTTTATTGCTTTTTGAAAATGATATCTTGAACGGGGCTACCGTTCTGCTCATTACAATGGGAGAATCGAAATTTGAGGCCAGGATTTTCGTGTTGATCTTGACGATAGCATATTGTTCTTCAGCTGATCGACGATTGGTTTACACCAAGGAATTGAGATGTCCCCATAAAAAAAAATTCACAGGGTGATAAATCTGGCCACTTTAAAGAAATAAGAGTGTTCACGTAAGAGAGACATGGAAATTCGTGCCGTGTGAGTCGTGGTGCCGTCTTGCTGGTACACAACACATCCCTCACATCCATTTCTTGAAGTTCAGAAAGAAAAAAATTATTTTATCATCTTCAAATAACGCTCAGAAATGACAAAACTTCATATTTCGACTCTCCCAATGTAATGAGCAGAACGGTGGCCCTATTCAAGATATTTTCAAAAAACAAATTTAATTAATTTAATACATTTTCTTTTATCATTGTTTAAAATAATAATTCCCGCGTCGCATCCTGTTCAATAACAGGATCAAAAGGAGTAATATGACTTATAAAGGACCGTCGGCCAAAAATAAATACTTCTTTAGTATAAGGGTATTTTATGGCTGGTGGAATTTGTATCAGGAATGAAAGTTGGAAGAAAAATGCAGCCAGAATTTTTTCTTTAAAAATATATTTCAACAGCTGACGTTTCGGCTTTGGTCAAAGCCATCCTCGGAGCTGCTGTTGGTCTTCATATATATATATTTTGCATTGTATCCGGTATTAAAATTAATTTAGGATATAACATCAGGGAAAAAAGTTTTCAGTTCAAGATAAACTTTTTCTTGTGATAATTGACTCAGGGCAGTACAATTTCATCTGATGAATTAATATATTATATATATAAAGATATATATATATATTAATATATTGTATTGGTGATAGAAGAAGGAAAAAGTTTATCTTGAACTGAAATATATCCTAAATTAATTTTAATACCGGATACAATGCAAAATATATATATATATGAAGACCAACAGCAGCTCCGAGGATGGCTTTGACCAAAGCCGAAACGTCAGCTGTTGAAATATATTTTTAAAGAAAAATTCTGGCTGCATTTTTCTTCCAACTTTCATTCCTGATATAAATACTTCTGCGTATTATCCGTTTATTTGTAAATATTTCGACCCCAGTGATATGAAATCATCTTCAGTACAATCAACAGATGTTTTGCAATATAATTATAAAAATTGCATTCATGGAATACTTAGCTATTTTGTCATATTTGATGGGAGAAAGTAACGATTTGCAATTGTACTGAAGATGATTTCATATCACTGGGATCGAATTATTTACAAATAAACGAATACGCAGAAGTATTTATTTTTGGCCGACGGTCCTTATAATTAATATATTTAGTACCTGAATGCTAAATCATTAAACGTTTTTTGGAACTGGTTGTGTTTTTACAAAGCCCTAAATGAGAAACACTTGTTTAAGGGTGTACACAAGGCGAGGCAAAGTGGATCCCTATGCCCTTAAAAATCTTTAATTGACAAATTTCAGTGAAGTCTAAATTTAACAAAATTGTCTCAAGACGTTCTTTCTTCATCTCCAAAAATAACTACATAGACATGTAGTTGAATTTTTGAAAGTATTATCTTCAACATGCATAATCCTCCATATAAATAAAAATTTAATATTAAAAAATAAATTTTAAAATTCCAAAATAAATCTTTTTGATTTCGAAATTTCCATTCATTTATATTTTTTTTTATTTATCATATGCCAGTGGCAAGTATTTAGTTAAGATCACGAGTTTTATAAGGCTATATGTTCCATATTGCTTTTCAAGATTTTGGAAAACGAATTATTTGGTTAAAATTGATTGATAATAATTAGGAAAAGTAGATTTCATATGATTTGATAAGCTTAGCAAGTTACATATAAATACTTGAAAGTGAGTACCCATTTTTTTTTTTTTTTTTTTTATGGCACGTGAACAAAAGTGAATGATATTTAGAAAGATAAAAAAATTTCTAATTATTCTAATATTATTTAAGCTAATTAATGATTTAAAAATGGTTGAATGAATTTGATAAATATATGATATTATATTCATTTTTAATATTAATAAAGAAGCGATTTTTTTTTTTTTTAAATTTTTTTAAGTTATAATATAACATATAAATATATATATACCGTAGATACAGTTAAAATAATCTACCCAAAAAATAGTTTCCTCTATATTAAAATTTTATGAGCCTAATCGGTCCCTCAAATGGAAAAATGGTAATTATTAGAAATAGAGGAAACTATTTATTGGCTGAATCTATATATACATGTATATATATATAAATATATGTATTTGTAAATAATTTTTTGCACTTTAGACATCAACGACCATTTTCTTATGAATATCAGTATTTCCTACGACCTGAAAAAAAAAACCATAGTAATTAAGATTAATCAATTAAGGATCTTCAGGAGGCAAGCTATTTGCATTTTTTTGCCGATAAGATGGCGTTAGGGGTCTTGTAAATTTAGCCAAAAAACTCAAGTATTACGAAAATTTGCCAACAGATGGCAGGATGGTAGGGTTATATTTAATCTCATTTATTTGTTAAATTTTCGTTGAGCTTTTAATAATGAATAGTTTATAAATATTACTAAAGATTCAATGGCCCTCCTGAAGCCCCTTAACTTGTAAACAATTATTAAAGAAAAAAAAAATTAGTTGCCTTTAGATTTCAATATAATACAATATCTTATAACAATTAAAAAATATATAATAAATATAATTACCGAACAAAATTCTTCAAAGTTAATTTTACCGTCTTCATCTTTATCCGCGAATAAAATTGTCTTATCTACGATTTGTTGTAATTGTGTGTCTTTAAGATTACTGCCAACCATCATTTTTAATACCTAGAAAAAAATTGGTTGAGTTAGTGTTTCTATTGGCATAAAATGTCAAAAAATTAAAATAAAATCACTGACTCTTATAATCAATTCAAATTTAATCCTTCGTCCAAACAAAATTTTGTTGTGTCGAAGGGAAAATGGATCTGATTTTATAAAAGTGAACTCTGCCTATGGCAGGTTTAACTTAAAGATTATTATAGTAAGGAATGAAGGAAAGAGCAATTGCAGCTAGATTTATTTCGTTTAATAAGGCACCTCATGCAGACGTTTCAGTCAGATAGAACATCATCTTCAGGACTGAAAGTGTGTCAACAAAATTCCTCAAAAAGTTGAATGGTACAGTTAGGGACAATATTAAGTCCCACCCATGCGTTTTCTACTTGTGATTATTCAATTGTTTTTTTAAAAGAAAATAAAAATCTTTATTGGAGATTTTCTAGGTTTGAACCATGAAAGTTTCCATTAAAAAATATATAATATTTGTTTAAAAACAATGAAATAATCACATGTAGACAAGGCATGAAGTGGGACTTAATATTGTCCCTCACTGTACATATATATGGTGATATATTCTCCAACAAAAAATCTTTTACATTTCTAAAAGATAACTAGAGCTAGTGGTCTGGATTTGAGATGTATATGCATGTGTCTTAATTCTTAATTCTATACCTGAAAGAGCTCTCCATTGGAGATATATCCATCGTTATCCATATCATAAATGTTAAATGCAAATCTTAATTTTGATTCCTTATCACCTTTCACACTGAATTGAGAAACTCCTTGAATAAATTCTAAAAAAAAAAAAAAAAAAACATGTATAAATGAAATATAACTTTAAATGATTGAGAAATTTAAAATTACCTTTAAAATCGACTTCACCGTTTCCATCCGCGTCAAATATATCTATTACACGTTGAACTAACGGATTCTGTTGTAATTCAGGCAAAGTCATAAATTCATCAATACTTAATGAACCAGAATTGTCTAAATCAAGTTTTCGAAATCGTTTGCCAAGTCTTCTGATCTCATCCGCATCGACTATATAAAAGAAAACAATTTATTAAGACATGATAATGCCTTTGTGGCTGAAATTGAGTCAAGACCGATTCAAAAAAAATTTCAAGACTTTGCAACCAAATCTATTTTATTAAACTTATCATATCAGGTTGATATTTGGGCTTCTTATTTAAGCCAGAACTGTAAATTTTTATGTGACCAGTAAAAGTGGTACTGAAATTTTAATAAAATAAATTTGGCTGGAAAATCTTTAAATGATAATTTAATAAATTTTGTTCATTTTTTTCTCTCTGGATCATGTGTAGAACTAAACAAATTTTAGAAATGAACACATCTAATTGGAAATTAAAGTTGTACAACTAAAAATTACACTCAGTGAGCATCAAAACTCACCAAGATGTATTAATTTTCAAATGGTATTTTTGTGATTTGACATAAAATTCGTGCTCTCTAAAGTGATTAATTAATAAATTCAGGTCTACTAAAAAATTTACATTTTTTAGGAAGATATTTTTTTTAACAGAGTTTATATGTAAATATTCAATTGATTTTTTTGAGGAAATGATATCGGTGGGATAACTAATAGAATAAAATTTGCCTCAATGAAAAAATATTTTGCTTTAATCAAAACTATAATATATATGTATAGATAGTACACATATATATCCATGATGACACCTTTGCCTTAAAAGAAAATAGATCGTATATTTATATATAAATATATAAACTAAATATATTTATATTTAATTGGTTGATAAATAAATCAATCCTATTAAAATAATTAAAGATCATTAAAAAAAAATAAAAATTTCAATTAAAATTAATTTTATATTAAAATATTAATAATTTAAAAAAATAACCTACAATTTGAGCAGAGCTCCATCGGTAGTGAACTTTCATTTCCCTATAATAAAAAAAAATGTATTATTTAGAAAATGATTTTAAAATGAAAAGAAAAAAGAAAAAAATTAAGTTTAATAAATAAAAAAATTATTTACCATATTTTATGTCTGATTTGACAATTTTCCAAGATGCCAAAAATTATTATACCATGAAATCAGCTGTTTAACAATCGGGTCATAGATTTAATAAGAAGATAGTTGTTTAAAATTATGTTTATTTCACATTTAAAAAATTTCAAATTTAAAAATTATTCTGTTCATTGAATATTAGTATCTTTTAAATTTAAAAAATATTACAAAAAAATATTTTATGTAAAAAATAATTTTTTAATTTTTACAATTCCAAAACTTAAGTCAGGGACTTAAGTTTACCATCTTTTTATTCTAGTCATTGTCTTGTGGGGGCAAAGAAAAAGAACCAACTTCCGATTGGAATTTCTCTTCTCAGATAATCGTCATGGCGTCAGGAGTAAGTAAAATTTTAAAACTTTATAATTTAATTTTATCTTAATCATCCGTTTCATTAATGACTTAAAAATACATCCTTAGTTGTTAAATATTATTATTAATTTTATTTAAACTGTATTTTTGTTTCAGACTCTGTACACGTACCCTGAAAATTTCCGGGCTTACAAAGCCCTCATTGCAGCACAATATTCCGGAGCTAAAATTAACATAGCACCCAACTTTGTTTTTGGAGAAACAAATAAATCTGAGGCTTTTCTGAAAAAATTCCCATTGGGCAAGGTAACTTGGTTATGTTTTAAAATCTCGAATATTAGTGATTAATTGGAACCGATGAATTTTCCGGTTTTGTTGAATTTTCATAATTAAAATGGCAATTTTTAAAAGCAAGCCTTTCTCAAAGGCGATTTTGCTATTTTTGTTAGCAGATTCGTAACAAAGGAAGGTAAAATAATCGGCAATAAACGTAAATTTGATTTCTTATATTGTTAAAAATCAATGCAACAATATTGCTAAACAAATCATCTCCCATATTATTTTGGATTATTTAAAAAAAAAAATATGTATTTGTGGAAAAAATATTGAATTTTATTAAAAATTATAATAATCTTTAAAAATGGATATTCACATTATATACTTTTTCTTTTTTAAATTGCTTTATTTTTCTATTCAGAATTTCATCACATGAAAAACAATTATATATGTTGAATAATAATGTTTGACTTATAAGCTTTATAATCAGTGCATTAGACCATTTAATTGCCATTTAATTAATTGCTTGACTTTTCCAAAACCAAATCAAGACTAATTTGTAACATATGGAAGTATTTATGAAATTAAAAGAAAGCATAACGAAACATTTTTGGCCATCTTTAAACATAATTGAATTAAACATTTTTTAGGATGTTTCATAACTCACATCTTTTCCCATAACGGTCATGCCAAATTCTCGAATTTAGTTTATTTTATTTTTAGGTTTGAGTTTCTTGAACAATAATTCTTTAGGAATATAAGGTGAACTGAATTGCTTCTTTTAAATCCACATTCGATTGTCAATGATCTGAAAAGACAACACTGTTAAATCAAAAGGATGGTTATGAGTATTTTTATAGACAGGTGTAGCCAAAAATTTTATTTACCCATCTTCAGTCCAAAACATGTAAATTTATGTATCATATGTGAACTATTGACCAACTCTTGAAACTTTTGAAGGACTGAAGAAACGTCTCGTTGAATTGTATTTAATCGGAGGCTTTAATTTTTTGCTGCATCTGCTCCTTGTATACAAAAACAGCCATTGACTTCATTGATATGAGTATTTTCGTTTGGTTCTGGTTGTATATTCCAACCTTAGCACCACTCACAATCAACACTAACAAACCCAAATTTAGCAAGATAGAAGTATTTCTATGGTAATAGTCTTTTACTTGACACTTTAACTCACTGCACTTTATACTAAAGACATGATGTTTGAAGGCTATCCGGACAATATTCACACCACTCGTTTGGATATTTTCCTCTCAACTCACATATAATTTTAATTCAATTTCCGCAACCATCTTGTAAACTCGGTTTGAGTTTGAAATTGTTGATGTGAGTTGGATGTCAATGGCCATCATGTTCTGATGAAATCATTGATCAAGTTTAGGTTGTTATTTTGACTTCGAGTCTTAAAGAATACATCTGATACATCAGTCAAACAAATCACAAGCACCATTTTTGTGGAGATATATAATTTATAAATTTTACACATTTAAAAAAATAATAATCTAAAGATCTCGCAGTTCATTTAGATATAATGTTGTGAAGTCGTCGCTGTTGTTGTTTCTGGATACTCGTTGCTGATCCACTTGCCGTTGGTGTGGGAGGGAGATAAAGATTAAAAGTTGAAATTTATTTAGATGGAAATCTGCCATTTCGAATGGTGTACTTTTCGAGTCGCAGAGTAGCTCCGGGTCATCGATTCATATTTATGCAAGACCAAAGTCCACGAGTTAAGCAAAAGAATTAAATCGACGTATTTGTTTTTGTTTTTTTTATTCGAAAGTACTCAAATTTGCAATCTTACTTTAGCTTACTTGGTCTAGAATATAATTTCCAAATTCAATAATTTTGCTCGGGCTATTTCTTTTTGGGTTCTTCCCTTTTGGTTTCGCAACCCCATAACAAAAGATTTTATTAAGAAAAATATAATGATTAGTTTTACATTTTTGAATCATTATATAAAAATTTATTTTACAAATACGAAATTTAACTTTAGGTAATTTAGGTTTATTTAAGTTAAATAACTGTCATTATTTT
>JAKCPI010008935.1:0-15434 GCA_023213315.1 Euborellia annulipes
CGAAGGTAAGAGAAAGTTGTGTGCTGTGCGCCAGTCACACCAGATTTTTAAAATAAGCTTAGATGATTTATTTAAAAATCAACTGTCAAATTAGTTCAGCATTCTTGCAATAGATGGCAGGCTAGTCTAATAGACGATATAGTATCTGCCCGATATTTATATTTTTTTATGCTTTTATAAAAGATATATAATAACATTTATAAAGTATTTATTGTTAAAAGATCAATGAAAATCAACCAAATGCATTAAATATATATTATTAGGTCTACTAAAAAGTTCGCGCTGTTTTACTCTAGGGATCCGCGCAAGCGCACCTTTTACTCTAGGGACATAATTCTTTTTGTTTTGGTTTGCTCACTCTCTTGACAACAAACACAACAAATTTCGCATTCCTCAGGTAAACACAACATTTTCAAAATTTCTATTAAACATGTCGAACTTCGAACCAACAAATGCCCATTTGCGGGAACTTTTGCTGTCCTTCTTTAACGCCAAAAAAGGCTGCTGAGGCTCGCCGATTGATTTGTGAAGTTTATGGCGAGGATGCTATTCAAGATACTGCATGCAGAAAGTGGTTTCAACGGTTCAAATCGGGTGATTTTGACACAAAAGACAAGCAACGCTCAGGGGCGCCCAAGGTCTTCGAAGATGAGGAATTGAAGACAAACTCTTGAAACAGAGCCAGACTGTCACCGGGGACCTTTATAAAGAACAATTGGCCCGTTTAAGTCAGGCACTCCGAGATAAACGCCCCCAATTTGAGCAAAGGCATAGCAGTGTCATCTTGCAGCATGACAACGCCAGACCTCATACCAGTAAAGTCGTGAAAAAATACCTCGAGGAGCTGAAATGGGAAGTTTTAACCCACCCGCTGTACTCTCCAGACATCGCCCCTTCTGATTTTCACCTTTTCCGGTCAATGGCACACGGATTGGCCGACCAGCACTTCCGGTCTTACGAAGAATGCAAAAATTGGGTTGACGCCTGGTTTGACGCCCGGGAGCCAGATTTTTGGCGCCGAGGGATCAGAATGTTACCCGAACGATGGGAGAAGGTTGTCGCTAGCGACGGCAATTATTTTGAATGAATTATCTGTAACCGTTTTTTTTTAATAAACATTTCAATTTGACAAAAAAACAGCGCGAACTTTTTAGTAGACCTATAGCTACCATTCTGACATCTCTTGGCAAATTTTGGAATTACTTGATTTTTGGGCAGACATTTAATGACACACAACGCCATCTTAGCGGGAAAAACATGAGTAACACGTTCGCTCCCGTAGCCCCTTAAAGGCTGTCTGTCTTTTTGTGGTATTATTCGAACGGCAAATAATTAAGAAATGAAAAAGAAATTATGTTGAGGAACTTTGGCAGATTGAATCTATATTTCTGTTTAGAATCAGAATTCATGACGCATGTCTTTATTCTATCCTATTTAGCCCATGGGATATTATTTAAACCCTTGGCACAAGAGGCGGATACTCTACCACCCTCTTAACTCGAATATATTCTTATTTTGCCCCCAAAATTGTTTGAAGCACTCTTTAGTTTACTTCATAAGAAAGATACGAGTTCATGGTAACAAAATATATTCAAAAATTTTTCTATAATTAATTATTAATTTGCTTTCTAAAGTTCTGATCTGAAATTAAATTTATGTTGTCCAAAAAAAAAAAAAATCTGGATTTGTGCATAGAACACAAATTTTAATTACCAAAGGATAAAAAAAAAGTTGTCTGCTGAGCCATCAGTCACGTCAGATTTTTTACTTTCTCTTACCTATGTATATATGTAATATATATATAGAGAGAAAGTATTGGATTCATGTCAAAAATTCGATGTCGAGATTTTGATGGATCTTCACGTTTTGAGGTCCCCTGAATCCAAAAAAGTGGTTTTCGCGACATGGTCTGTCTGTGGGTGTGTATGTCTGTCTGTGTGTGTGTGTGTCTGTGAACAAAATATCTCAAGAACGAAAAGAGCTAGGAGGTTGAAATTTTATATTTAAGTTAGACACCCCCATGGGACGTGACACGAAGCTTTTGAACAAAATCGACCAAAAAGTACTAGTACTTTACTGATGTACTTTTTCAGTTTTTTTCGATTTTCTCAAAATTTGCTCCAACGATTTTTTTAAAATTCAAAAATCAATTATTTTTTAGATTCTCTATAAAATGTATATTCTCATTTTGTCATTGAAATCTTCTGAAGACCACTTTACTCTTGTTCTCCATAGAAAAGATAGGAGAAATGGTTGCCATGGTAACAAAATATAAATATTTTCCTATACTTATAAATTTTACATCTTGAAAATCGAATGTATTACTGTACTGTCGGAAACTAAATACATGTCGACACAAAAAATCTGGTGTGACAAGCACAGTACACAACTTTCGATTACCGAAGGTAAGAGAAAGTTGTCTGCTGAAGCCATCAGTCACGTCAGATTTTTTAATAAATAATTTGCCATGATTAATTTATAATATTTGAACAGTTAGCAGTTTAAATTTAAGTATAAGGAATTATTTTTTGTGAAGCGATACTTCCGCTCTCCTTAGAGAAGGCAAACAAACATGATTGTCTTGTTAGAGGGTTGCCTATTGGCTTGCTTCTTCTCTTCCAAAGAGAATGAAGAAATAAATTAGTGCTAGTCCCAATACTACGTTTTTTTAAGTCATTTCGGCTGCAGAGGCCATTTGACTTATATAAATATTTATTATTTATTCTTCTCTGACAGTAGACGTTGTTCCTTTTCTCGGTCGGTGTCTCTAGGTGGAAGGTGAGTGGTTTAAAATAAATTAACTATTTTAATTTATTATAAGAGGTTTTATTTTCTAGGTTTACGATGGAGGCCAATATCATTCATCGTTTCGGCAATCAAGCCTTCCTCAGAACCTACAATTGAAATTTAACAAAGATACATCACTAATATATTTTTTTCTTTATATATAATGTTACGACAACAAAAAAATAAAGATTTAAATAAAGATTTTTACCTCTAGCATTGCTATTTTGTCAAGTGCCTGTTTTTTACTTTCTCTTACCTATGTATATATGTAATATATATATAGAGAGAAAGTATTGGATTCATGTCAAAAATTCGATGTCGAGATTTTGATGGATCTTCACGTTTTGAGGTCCCCTGAATCCAAAAA
This sequence comes from Euborellia annulipes, assembly GCA_023213315.1. Lineage (NCBI taxonomy): Eukaryota > Metazoa > Arthropoda > Insecta > Dermaptera > Anisolabididae > Euborellia > Euborellia annulipes. Next base: position 3,155 of record JAKCPI010008935.1, read on the forward strand.
AGTGGTTTTCGCGACATGGTCTGTCTGTGGGTGTGTGTGTGTGTCTGTGTTCAATTTTAAGCATGAAGGAATTGAGCTATGAGGCTGAAATTTTATATATAAGTTAAACACCCCCCGGGACCGGAAAAAATAAGCTTTTAATCAAAATCGGCCAAAGACTACTAGTACTTTACTGATGTACTTTTTCAGTTTTTTTCGATTTTCTTAAAATTCGCTCTAACGATTTTGATTAAAATTCAAAAATCAATTATTTTTTAGATGCTCTTTCAAATGTATATTCTCGTTTTGCCCTCAAAATTGTTTGAAGCACACTTTACTCTTGTGCTTCATAGGGAAGATAGGAGAAATGGTTGCCATGGTAACAAAATATAAATATTTTCCCATACTTATAAATTTTACATCTGAATTCAAATATTCCCTACTGCCGGGAACTAAATACATGTCGACACAAAAAATCTGGTGTGACAAGCACAGAACACAACTTTTGATTACCGAAGGTAAGAGAAAGTTGTGTGCTGTGCTCCAGTCACACCAGATTTTTACTTATCATAAGTACAGTTAGATTAACTTTTACAAATATTTTTTTTTTTTTATGTTTAAAAATATATAAATAGTTGGATGATCAGTTATATTCTCAATAAATAAATGTTCACGTCTTTTAATTATAAAAATTTTTTCTCTGAAAAGTAAGAAAATTTAAAAAACATGACGACTCTTACTTTTCAGAGAAAAAATTTTTATAATTAAAAGACGTGAACATTTATTTATTGAGAATATAACTGATCATCCAACTATTTATATATTTTTAAACAAAAAAAAAATATTTGTAAAAGTTAATCTAACTGTACTTATGATAAGTAAAAAACAGGCACTTGACAAAATAGCAATGCTAGAGGTAAAAATCTTTATTTAAATCTTTATTTTTTTGTTGTCGTAACATTATATATAAAGAAAAAAATATATTAGTGATGTATCTTTGTTAAATTTCAATTTTAGGTTCTGAGGAAGGCTTGATTGCCGAAACGATGAATGATATTGGCCTCCATCGTAAACCTAGAAAATAAAACCTCTTATAATAAATTAAAATAGTTAATTTATTTTAAACCACTCACCTTCCACCTAGAGACACCGACCGAGAAAAGGAACAACGTCTACTGTCAGAGAAGATTACATCACCGGTCCAGCATCGTCAAATATTATTATTTATTATTTAAATACATACGGGCGTTCAATGGTCTTGTTTTTCAGCACCCCTTGGCGTTGCTTAACAACATTGATCTTAGGCAATACACGTTCGAACAGTATATTCTCAGGATTAAACTTCCATGAGTGTTATAATAAGAAATTTTCAAAGGGCAGTGAGGAGATCAAGGCAGCCAAAGGAAATAATGAAATTTTTTTTTTCTTCTGTTTTATTTCAAACACTTGTCGAGCCTTCGGGGCTTGGTGTAAGGGTTAGCGTGCTAACCTCGTATACTAAAAGTCGCGGGTTCGGACCCCAGGCAGTCCGATGATTTTATTTGAGTCTTTTGGATACCAGATGGCTTAGATAAGAATGCCTGGACCTCTAATAGGTATACTAATTAATAACGGATATCGTAAATGTCTTATATGGCCTGAGTTGCCGAAAAGACTGTGTGAGTGTGAGTGAGAACAAAGTGTGAGTGTTTTTTTTTTTTTTTTTTTCAAAAATAACAAAAAAAAAAAAAAAAAAAAAAAAAAAAAAACTTTTATTTAACAAGACATGTGAGTGTATTTTTTATTGATGAGGCCAAACATCCCATGGCCCCCGGGAATCGAACCCAGGATCTCCGCCTTTCCGGGGCATAGGCGTGCTATCCATTGCACCAGGCCACCGGACCCTCGACCTGCACCAATAAAACTCACTTCCCCTTATATGCAGTTAGTCGCGCAAGTTACTAACTCGTAACGAATAGGTGAAAAACTTTAAAGAAAAATTTTCCACTTATGCGCCGCTTGGTTATCCAGTAGAGGGACAGATATCTGGATCTGCTCTAACACACTACTGTAAGCAGCAAAGCCCAGAGGGCAGCGGGGTCAAGTTATAGCTAAATATTTTTCGAGATCTATTATTTGAATAAGATAATAGTATTCAAAATACCTCGATTCGGACTTTAACTGAGTCATAGATATATTTAACAAGACATGTGAGTGTATTTTTTTATTGATGAGGCCAAACATCCCATGGCCCCCGGGAATCGAACCCAGGATCTCCGCCTTTCCGGGGCATAGGCGTGCTATCCATTGCACCAGGCCACCGGACCCTCGACCTGCACCAATATTGATGTTTGGCCTCATCAATAAAAAATACACTCACATGTCTTGTTAAATATATCTATGACTCAGTTAAAGTCCGAATCGAGGTATTTTGAATACTATTATCTTATTCAAATAATAGATCTCGAAAAATATTTAGCTAAAAAAAAACTTGTCGACGTTTCTGGCGATATTCCGACTTTCATCAGGACAAAATGCTGTTTGTCTCGAGATTAAACTTAATAAAAGTTTAATTAATAATTTTGTACAATGCTAATGTGCTTGCCACATCAGATTTTTTTTACATTAATATCATAGGTATTCGATTAACTATCGTTTTACGGATTTTTAATTACACTCTCTATTTCTTACTTGTACCCGTATACATACAGGGAGGGATGATTTGTTTTTGAAAAAAGGTTTTGCAATCTATGTATCTATATAATAATCTTATATAAAAATCTGGTGTGACAGGTCACACAGCACACAACTTTCTAATAGTAATCGTAGTAATAATTTGAATCTCTTAAATGTTTTGGAAAATTAATTATAATCAAATTTCTTCAATATGGGAAGACAAAATCGACAAATTGGCTTGGAAATTAGAGAGGCAAGTTAGTTGCTCTGAGAGCCAGCTTTCCAGGTATACGACATGGGGCTGTGGGAGGAGCTACACAGCAGTTGAAAAAAGAAGGGAGCACGCATACGACTGTCACAAATAGACCCTTTTGTGCTCTGGCCATTCGGTTGAATTTAAGATCCTTCCTCAACATCTTAACACTTGCATTGCAACAAGAAATATCCCAAATTGGCAATAATCTTGCTGTGTTTGCTATGTATTTTTTTGGCTATTCCTTCTCCTTCGTTCTCTAATAATAAGAATTTGTTCTGAGCCCCTCACAATTGCAACATTTTATAAATCGTCTGTTTCTATTATTTTCTTTTATACAAAAAGAACATTTGACGACATCCATTAATAGAAAAGCGAAGGCGTTTGATGCAAGAGTTTGTTTAATTACAAAACAAAAGGCATTAAAAAAATATTTGATTTAAAATACTTCTAAAGTCTAACGCCCCTTATAAAAAAAAAAAACAATTCTCCCCTTTGAGACGAACGTGCTTTTGCAGCTGTAGAAATACGAGTTTTTGTCATAAAGAAATAACTGAGAGGAAGTTGCAAATGAGTAGAACTAATTAATGTCAAGCATGAAGAGAAAAAATGTTTTCTCTCTCTCTCTCTCTATTCTAGAAATAAAATTGATGACGACTCCCTGACTCCGGTGATGATCGATGGCTCGCGGATCCCTTTCTCGGAAGTGGTAAAAAATCTGGGTATCCTAATGGATAAAAACTTAACCTGGAATCAAGAGATTAACTCAATAAGAAATAGGGTTTCGCGCGCCATCCACAGCCTTAAGCAAATCGGGCAGTTTTTATCGATAAAGACTAGGGCCCACCTGGTGCAGGCACTGGTATCTCCCCTGATCAGCTATGGCGCAGTGGTGATGACGGACCTGAGCTGCGTCCAGTCGATTAAACTGCAGAGATCGCAGAATTATGCACTCAGGTACATCTTTCAATTAAGAAGAGACGCTCATGTCTCTGCTCTGTACCGGGAGCTGGGCTGGTTGAGGGTGGAGGAGGCCAGGGAGCTTGCTTGCCTCAAACTCGTCTGGAAGATTATTAGGGGGGACTGTCCTGAATACCTGAGGGGATATTTTGATTTTCTAGGCTCTAAGTTTAGACAGAACCTCCTATCAGTTCCCATGCATAGGACGGTCCTCTACGGAGGATCTTTCCAAGTGATGGCAGTATCTCGATGGAATGCGCTTCCGGGTAGGGCGAGGGGGGCCACAACGCTGGAGTCTTTTGCAACCAGGGCGAGGGCGGGGCCTGACCGCCCGGCCGTGATTTGGCACAACTATTTTTGATCGTTATTTTTGTTTTTATACATATGGAATCTGCGGGGGGGGCTCTGGGTGACCGTATGGCGTGGGTCTGCGCGGCGCGGGGTTCGCTGGCGGCTTGACTCGAGGCGGTTTGTTGTTTTTCTCATACGACTTTGTTGGAAAGATACAAAAAATAAAAAAAGAAAGGAAAAATTTTCCATAGACACATGATGTGAATGAAATAAAAATAAGTTGTATTTAAGCACATGTACCTGATTAAGACAAAACTGCAAAGAATTGTACTATTTATACTAAAGCTGAGCAACAATGCTTTATCTTCAAGTTTTGTAAAATATCTTACAAGGGCTAATGGAGCTAAACAGCTCTGGCCCATAATAAAAATCTTATCTTATCTTATCTTATCTTATCTTATCTTATTCGCCATAGCTGGTGGTGCTGATTCATGCACAGATTTTGAAATTATTTCTCCGAGGGGCTGAGCAATCATGTAGATAGATATTTTTAAAATACATAAAACAGTCTATACTATTGATACTCTTTAGGCAATAGGGTGAGTAGTTTTGCCACTTCTTTTCGGAGCGAAATGTAATACTCGGCAAAAGTAGCCCAGCCACATGGACATTACAGATATAATGCATCCCTACAGTCACTAGATCATAGAAGAAGAGTATCTGCACTATCTCTCTTCTACAGGTATTACCATGGTCAATGCTCTGCCGAATTAAAATCAATTATCCCACCCAATGCAACATATTCACGGAACACAAGAGAGGCATCTTCCCAGCATCCCTATGCTGTTCAGATCACGGCTAACAGTCAACAAATCAATTTCATTCTTCCTTTGTCCCCATGACCTCCCGTGATTGAAACAAGCTCCCTGGGTCTATCTTCCCCAAAACCTACAATCTTCAGACTTTCAAGTCTAACCTCAACAGGCATCTTCTCAGTTCCCGCAGTTGAGTTTCCCCTTTATGCTTCTCCTTTTGTTTTTATTTTCTTCCTGGCTGCATGTGACTATTGGTCATTATAGGTCTTCGGACCTTATGCACCCATTCCAAAAAAAAATAAATAAATAAAAAAAAAAATTTTTTTTTCAAAGAAATTTCGACCGAAAATCCCAAAATTGTCATTAAGTTTAGTTGGGTTATAAAGCGACCATATTTTTGGATAACGAAATGTCACTTGGGATGAAAACTGACATTCTAGCCTCAAAATGCCCCTGGAAGGGCCAGAGATGCCTCCTTGTACTGAATTTGCCCCGTTTTCGGCCCCAGAGGAGACATCTCTGGCCCCTCCAGGGGCATTTTGAGGCTAGAATGTCAGTTTCCATCGCAAGTGACATCCCGTTATCTAAAAATATGGTCGTTTTATAACCCAACTAAACTTAAGGTGGAATAGGCCCGAAAGTGTTACGCATGTTTTTCCCGATAAGATGGCGTTGTGTGTCATTAAAAGTATGCCCAAAAATCAAGTAATTCAAAAATTTGCCAAGAGATGTCAGAATGGTAGCTAATAATATTTAATGCATTTGTTTGATTTTCATTGATCTTTTAACTCTAAATACTTTATAAATGTTATTATATATCTTTTATAAAAGCATAAAAATATATAAATATAGGCCAGATATACGCTATTAGGGGTTCAGTTTTAGACTAGCCTGCCATCTATTGCAAGAATGCTGAACTATTTGACACATAATTTTTAAATATATAGCCCCGTCCAAGTCGTCGGTACGGCATAATACAAGGGGAAAAGTATTTTAAGGAAATAACCCTCTTCGAGAGTAGATTCAGGCAAACATAAAAAATGGCATTCTTAGAACAATACAAATTTTAATTTCAACTAAATAGTTAAAATTTCCTTGTTCATACTTAAAAAGAAGAAGCATCAATTGGACTCTGTTATGCAATGGTGTGTCAAAGACCAAAAAATTAAAAATTGAGTTAAGCACGGAATATTGTTTCAAATGCTTTAATTAATAGTATTTTTTATGAAATATGTCCTAAAAAATTTATATTTAATGTTACTTGCACAATTGACATGAAAAAAATCTGGTGTGACTGGCGCACAGCACACAACTTTCTCTTACCTTCGGTAATCGAAAGTTGTGTACTGTGCTTGTCACACCAGATTTTTTGTGTCGACATGTATTTAGTTCCCGACAGTACGGAACATATGAATTCAGATGTAAAATTTATAAGTATGGGAAAATATTTATATTTTGTTACCATGGCAACCATTTCTCCTATCTTCCCTATGAAATACAAGAGTAAAGTGGTCTTCAGAAGATTTCAATCGCAAAATGAGAATATACATTTTAAAGAGCATCTAAAAAATGATTGATTTTTGAATTTAAAAAAAAATCGTTGGAGCAAATTTTGAGAAAATCGAAAAAAACTGAAAAAGTACATCAGTAAAGTACTAGTACTCTTTGGCCGATTTTGATTAAAAGCTTATTTTTCCGGTCCAGGAGGATGTTTAACTTAAATATAAAATTTCAGCCTCATAGCTCAATTCCTTCATGCTTAAAATTGAACACACACACACCCACACACCCACACACACACCCACACACCCACACACACACCCACACACCCACACCCACACCCACACACCCACACACACACCCACACACAGACAGACCATGTCGCGAAAACCACATTTTTGGATTCAGGGGACCTCAAAACGTGAAGATCCATCAAAATCTCGACATCGAATTTTTGACATGAATCCAATACTTTCTCTCTATATATATATTACATATATACATAGGTAAGAGAAAGTAAAATTATATAGAATCCAATGTAAACAAAAAACTTTATTGTTGATTTTCTCAAAACTCGATGTTTGGTCTTTGACACACCATTGCATAACAGGGTCCAATTAATCTACGAGTTCTCATAATATACGGTATATATCTGTTATACAGATAGATTGGTTGAAAATAAAATCTCTGAAAATTGGGCTAAAATAAACATGATTCTTTGAAGACTCCTTAGAATAGCGGCTTTTATACAAAAGAGTAAAGATGGACATCTACATTCAGGGGGTTCTCTTGAATCAATGACCTAAAGGTTGTTTGTTTGAAATACAAATAAACCATTGATTTACAATAATTATAAATAATGGTTGTCTTGTAAAAAATACAATTTAAGGGGGGGTTCAGGATCGGCGTCTAAACTAGGGTCCGACCGAAACAAGATTTTCAGCCGAAACCGAAACCGAATATTCGACCTCAACCTTAGTTTCGGCCGAAACCGTAACCGAAACCGAAACTTGTATTTCCTATAAAAATTTTTTTTTCATTTTACCTTTTTTTTTTTTTGAATTTTTTTTCCCTCCCGTGAAAATCATTTTACCTTTTTTTTAGGGAGACTAAATTTTTTTCCCTCAAGTGCAAATTATTTGACCTTTTTTTTTTTTTTTTTTTGCATGCGAGTCTCATCCCATTTTTTCAGACTCAGGTTTCGGCCGGCCGAAAGGTTCGGCCACTTTTTGGCCGAAACCGAAACTACGGCCGAAACCAGTGGCGTATTCAGGGGGGGGGGCCCAGGGGGGCCGGGCCCCCCAAAGCCTTCTCCAAAACAAAAAAATACCTATTGTTTTCCCTAATGATATTTGTTTTTTTTTAAATAATTATTTTATTAACTCTCATAAATTCTAAAATCTAACAAAAAAACTTATAAATAATTGAAAAAATCTCTAATATTTACGAATTTTGTATTAAAATTATTTTTTATTTCAAGAAAAAAAAATTTTTTTTATTTGTTTTTTATTTATAATTATTATATTATCTAAAAAAAATTTCTCCACTTTAAGTTTCTTGGTGAAGGGGGGGGAGTTCATGAAACTTTTGGGCCCCCCCCACCCCCCAAGCAGAAATCCTGGCTACGCTACTGGCCGAAACCATGATTTTTGGCCGAAACTGGCCGAAACCGTAACCGAAACCGAATATTCGGTCGGTTCCTAGTCTAAACGTACTTTCAAAAAAAAAAAAAATAGACTATTATAAGGAAGTTTTCATTGCGTTTTTTTTTTTAAATGAATTATATTCATAAGGGATTATTGGGACAGAAAGTTATAATTTTTTTAATGACTTAATAAAAAATCTAGAAAATTAATTTTTTGTTATCAAGCAAGTACAAAAAAAAACAATCTGTCCCAATATCTTTAATTTTTTTTTAATTTGAAAATGAATTTATTGTTATTATTAATCACATATTAATTAAGAAATTTTTAAAATAAGCTTAGTAGATAATATTTAAAAATTATGTGTCAAATAGTTCAGCACTCTTTGCAAAAGATGGCAGGCTATTCTAATAGCCGATCCCCTATCTAGCCTAGTATTTACATATTTACGGTATATGCTTTTATAAAAGATACATAATATATAATCACATTTATAAAGTAATTCATTCTTAAGGCCAATGAAAATCAACCAAATGCATTAAATTATTAGCAACCATTCTGACGCCTCTTCGCAAATTTTCGTAATAGGGCTAGGTGTTTTAGGTTTTTTTTTTTGCTATTAGTTTTTAAGACACTCAACGCCCTCTTATAGGGGAAAAACATACGTAACATTTACCCCCTGAACCCCCTTAATTATTTTGGACAAAAATTATTGATGGTTGAACTAATTTTAGCCCTCGGGTTTGGTGTAGTGCCTGACTTCTATCCCTAACGTCGCGGGTTCGGACCCCAGGCAGTCCGATGATTTTATTTAAGCTGTGTGTGAGTGTGAGTGTGAATGAGAAAAGAGTGTGTGTTAAAATAATAATAATAATAATAATTTTATGTTGTTATTATTGAATTTTTTTTTTAAACTCTCTTCGGCTGCTGTGGGCCATTTAGGGGGTATAACTTTATTATATAAATTATTATTATTATTATTTGAAATTCCTATCGGGATCCCCGTTTATTTACCCGAGGTGCTTACGTGTACGAAGACACACACCTCAAACCCAACCGGCCTCTGGCCGTAGCCATCTATCGGCACCCCGTGAAGTTACATCATTTCCTATCTCTAGCTCCTCCTCCTGCTCTCGTCTCCAGCTAGTGAACTAATCCTTATTTCTGGTTCCAACCGGCTCCTTTTATCCAACCTCTTCTATGCTATGGAGGATGTCCTAGTTTGAGGAGGGACTCCCTCTCAGCACCGGCGTGTAGCCTACTCCTTTCGAAGAATGCATCACTGAGAGGGAACCTTCTTTACGTCCCTTCCACAGGACGGATTATATAAATAGTTAAAATACATGTTTATTAAAGCTTTTTGTGGTTTGAATTATTATTATTGGGGAATTTTTAATTAGAGACCACATTTTGGTATTATTTATTTTTTTTATTTATTAAAAATATAAATAATTAATACCAAAATGTGGTCTATAATTAAAAATTCCCCTAATAAGTTTTTTTTTTTTAAAAAAAAACATTCACACTTTTTTCTCGTTCACACTCACATTCACACAGTCTTTTCGGCAACTCAGGCCATTTAAGATTTTAGACGATAACCGTTATGAATATATATTATTTAGGGTCCAGGCATTCTTATTTAAGCCATTTGGTATCCAAATGGCTTAAATAAAATCATCGGACTGCCTGGGGTCCGAACCCGCGACGTTTGGTATACGAGGTTAGCACGCTAACCTCTACCCCAAGCCCCGAGGGCCCCTAATAAGTTAAAATATATATTATCGATGGATACCGGGGGACGTTCAACACACTGATTGCTCAGGGTCACCAATCCTGAGCTTGGATTCACTTGACGTAAAAATTGTGGTTAAAACCAATTTTGGACGGTTTTAACCACTTTTGACCAGTGCCCTGGTCAAAATCTAAAAAAGTGTTTTTTTAACCACCCTGGTTTTAACCCCCCCCCCTTTTAGGTATTACCTATTTAAAAAAAGCCAATTAATTGTTGTCTCCTCCAAATTGATTTATCATTTAATTTTTTCCCTATTGAAAGGCTTATCGCCTTCCGTTTGCTTCGTCATCAATTTATGAATTTTTCGCTCTTCCCTTTTTCTACGCTACATAGACATCGTGTCTCTGCAAGAAATGAAGCCTTGTCAATTTATTATTATTTATGTATTCATAGCAATCGCGCAGAAATGATGCAATCATGTTTTAATTTAATTTTTTCTTTTTCTCTTCTGATTCTTGTGCAATTTTGTTAAAAAAAAAGATGTTGATAAATTGATTTTAAAATTTATGAAATGTCGAATTTTGAAGGGCTTAATTTCCATACACTGTGCTCGTTACTCTTTGTCAGGGTATGTGACGGGCCTTTCAGTCAATGAAAAAGAAATGAGAGAAATTTACATTAATCTGAGCCCCAATTGGGGATTTATGTTGCGTTTTTATTTAATCGCGATTGGGCCTTCTAATTCATTTTCTGATAAATAGCTTAAAGTTAGAAGTCTCGCTTCTTGTGGGGTTTGCTTCTCGACGGCTATTAAAATTGATTAAATAAGCCAGGGTTTAAGTGGTTAAGCCTGAGATGCCTTAAATTAAAAAAAAAAAAAACAAAGTTAAGGAAGTAATTTGGTGAGAAATAAAAAATTGATGATATTTAGCCCGTTTGCTTATTTTTTGGGTGTGTGTGTTAAAAGAAAGATGAATTATTAATTTTCATCCATCATCATCATCATAAGAAGATTATTTTATAAATGAAGTGGGTGTAATTTTATATCCTTTTAAGCTAAATTAATTATAAATAAAGCTGCGAGCGTAAACACAACCTTCAAAATTTAAACATGAGTTTCTTTCACAATGTTTTAGAAAAGTGAGATCAAAAATTGTTGCCAATTTTACGTTTACGCATTAGTGTGTCAAGCGCCATTTACCGAGATTTGAGAAAATTAACATTAAAAGTTTTTTGTTTTGATTAGATTATATATAATTTTTTTTGTAAATTGTGCAAGTAACATTAAATATAAATTTTTTTAGGACATATTTTTTAGTAAAAAATACTATTAATTATAGCATTTGAAACAATATTCCCCATTATGTCAATTTTGAATTTTTTGGCCTTTGACACACTAATGCATAACAGGGTCCATATAAAAGACAAAGTTTATTGTCTGTAACGCATAGACTCCGAAACTACTGGATTGATTTTCATGGAGTTTTTATTTAATGGGTAAGAGAATTTTCGTCTTAGGATATCATTATATCAAATTAAGTTGGGGATCCTTATCAGGGGTTCACAAATCCCCCATAGGAAAGCATTGGAAAACAGTTTTTAACTCGCTTTAACGAAAAATATATTAAATCTTTAAAATGAAAAATAAAAACTCGAATAAAAATTCGACATTTCAAAAGTTTTTTCCGCTCTACGACCCCTCCCCCTAAAATCCCTTATTTTTTTAATCACACACACACAGACAGACCATGTCGCGTATCACTTTTTGGATTCAGGGGACCTCAAAACGTGTATATCCATCAAAATCTCGACAACGAATTTTTGACATAGATCCAATACTTTCATCTCTATATATATTAACATATATATAGAGGTAAGAGAAAGTAAAAATAAAGCGGCATTTTTTACTTTCTTTTACCTACATATCTTAATATAAATACCAGGGTAAGAGAAAGTTGTGTACTGTGCGACCAAGTCACACCATATTTTTCGTGTTGGTGCTACCCTCTATTAATATTACATCACAGCTGTACAACGAAATACTGTTTCAATGACAGCTTGTGAGCGCGGGGCTCTAACCGAGCTAGACAACGCTAAGGGACGATTTAGTTCTACTGTATATTCTTTGTTTTGCAAATTTTGAACATTGTTAAATATTATCTTTAATTTTGTTGTATATTTATTTACTCAAATGATTTGAAAAATAAAAAAAAGCCAAAGTGGAACTTACTCATTGGTGAATTCGACGGCTGTTGTTCTGTGTATCTCTTCTTGGTCCAACGAGAGGACACAATAAACGTCTCGGCCATGGCCTCGGAACGGCAAATTCTTAGCTTCTCCTAAAAAAACAAAAAGAAACCGATATGAAAAATATGCTCTCTTATTCTCTAACATTTTATTTAAAAAAAAAATAAATATTAAGTTTCAGATTTTGTTAATTAAGGTGCGCGTC
>JAKCPI010008936.1:0-32431 GCA_023213315.1 Euborellia annulipes
GATCGCATTTTCCGGGCACGTCTTTGTATATTACAAATTCAATCTCTGGGCTCTTTGATTAGTTTTTATCATTCTTTAAATTTATTATTTCAATATTTAATTTCTTTCTAAATGAATGCGGACTTGAAAGTAAATATGCTTATAGATAAAGAAAGAATCCACTTTAAAATTAATTAATTTATATTTTGTAAAAAATAAATTAAGGTGTGGTCATCAGCTGGATCTTTTAATTAAATAATTAAATACCTCCTAGGAATAGCGCTAGTTAATTGATAATATGCTTATCTACAGTATTTTATTTTGAAATTAAAATTATAAATGTTGAAAGAGGTAAAAAAAAGAAGAAAATGCAGCCAATGAAATAATTTCTTTGTTGATATTCAGCCCACGGCTAACGTTTCGATCCTAGGCTTGGACCATCATCAGAGCTGTGTCAAAAAGGCATGTTAAAATTGAAATGCCCTTTTCTTTATATATGAGTCGGCTTTCGAAATTGAATTCAATTTGGATCTGACGATGAAATGCTCTGAACTCGTGGCTTTCGATACTGGCGGGAATTCCTTTGCAGATAGTTTACAAATACCTTGTATGCTGATATATAGGCTGGATCTTTGATAAATCCCCTGTAGTTTAATTTTCACTCTTTTTTTCTCACTCACACACACATACACACAGTCGTTTCGGCAACTCAGGCCATAGAAGACTCTTCGATAACCGTTATTGAATATATAGGCTATATATTTGGGTTCCAGGCATTCTTATTTAAGCTAATTGGTCTCCAAACATGTTGTATCATCTAGTGTTTTGATTAATTTTAATTAGTTTTACCGGTACCTAATGTAGTTGAATGTTTCAACTAGAGCCAACGATTTTAATTTGGCCTTCTAATCGCCACAGAGGTTACTTTTTCTCTCCCCCGGGGAGGGTTGATTCCCGAACCACCCCCTGATTGTGCTGGTAATACTGGTCCTTATGAAATTTCAATATTATTATGGCAATTTAAACAACATTTTGAAAGGGAAAAGAGGATTAAATTGAAATAATAATTCTAATGATATTCCCCCTTTATCTTTTCTCCTAGGTCAATAAATTAATGCCTCGCAACTTTATTGGAGAAGAAAAGAGTTTAAATTGAAACATGAATATTGAAAAGAAAATAGAAGGGAGGGGACCATATCCCAAAATAAGAAACGTATTATGAGCCAACTGATATTTAAAAATATTTTTAATAAATAAAAATTAATTGATTTTTGAATTTTAATTAAAATCGTTGGAGCACATTTTGAGAAAATCGAAAAAACAACTGAAAAAGTACATCAGTATAGTATTAGTACTCTTTGACCGATTTTGTTCAAAAGCTTTATGTTACGTTCCAGGAATGAAATCTCAAATTTCAACCTCCTAGCTCTTTTCGTTCTTGAAATTTTTTCAACAGAACATAGGTATTTTAAGCAATTGAAAAATTAACTATCTAAAGAAAAAAAAGTGATTACTTTTAATATTATAAACCTTCAAAGTTAACTTTGAAGGAATAATAATTGGGATGAGATCATTTTTTAATCTTGTTCGTTTGAATGCTCGCTGAATTCTCTCCCAAAACATTCGCCCACTCACGTTTCTTGTTCTCTTTCTCTCTCCCTGTCTTCTTATTCAATTATTAATTTAGTAAAAAGTAAAATTACAAAAAGTTAAAATCAATCTCAAAAGAAAATAATGATTCACTCATTCATTCATTAAATATTAGTATCGTAATCTAAATATAGAATCAGACAAATAGACAGAGTAGCTAGCACAACTCAAAGTTTGCGAGTTTTCTAAACTCGGAACTCGAACAAATAACGATCGTCAAATTTTTCTTTATTTATTTTATTGGAAATAAATTATTTTCATTAAAGTCTCCATTTTTATTATAAAAACAAATAGGCGACCTGATCATTTCTATTATTGAAATACACCTAAACACAAGAGCGGATCCAGAGAGGGGGAGGGTAATCTGGTGTGATGGTCTGGACACTATCTTTCGGTAATTTAAAGGTGCATTCTGTACTTGTTTACCAGAATATATATACAAATCAAATTTAAAATTTTTAAAATTTTATATTAATCCAAAAAAAAAAATATTTTTCTCAAATCTCGGGGGGGGGGATTACCCCCTTTACCCCCCCCCTATATCCGTCCTTGCCTGAACAATAATTTTAATAATATTGAGATGATGGCTGAATTATTAACAGATATGAGTAGGATGGCAGCCAGGAAAGAAATCAGACAAAAATTTAATCAATCTTTATCTAATTTTATTTCGATTGCCGACGTTTCGGTCGCAAATCGCGCCCTTCCTCAGGACAATCGATATTTTATTAACTATCGATTGTCCTGAGAAAGGGCGCGATTTGCGTCCGAAACGTCGGCAATCGAAATAAAATTAGATAAAGATTGATTAAATTTTTGTCTGATTTCTTTCCTGGCTGCCATCCTACTCATATCTAATAATTTTAATGACGTATTTTTTTTTTTTGTGGGTGGGTAAACGCTGAACGTGTGAATTGTGTATGTTTGTGGAGGGACGGTTTTGTTTCAAAAACAATAAGTTAATGAGTAATTAACCGTTAAAATAAGAAAAAAATAAAAATTAGGAGAAATAGTTGATAGTAACAAAATATAAATATTTACCATGTTTAGATTTTTTTATTTATTTTTTTGAATTTAAAATATCGGGTAAATTGTCTGTGTACCGGGAGAGTCGGAAAGGATATGATTCAAAAAATCATAAGTTCATGAATGATTAAGTAAAATATATCTATATATAAAAATGAAAAGGGAAAATCTTTGTAGTAGGTATGTATATAAGGAAGGGAGAGGGGGGAGGGGGAGCTAGGGGGGTTGGTCAGTATTTTATAAAATTTGAGATTTAAGAAATGTATATTGGCTAGGCCTTGATATACCTCAGCATTTTTCCTAGAAATCTGTGCAAAATCAGCCTGATTGCGTTATTTGTTGGACTTTTTTTTATATAAATAGCCTATGTATTATAAATAAATTAAAAATGACCGAAGGTAAAAATGTCAAAAATGGCAATAAAAAAAAAAAAACCTTATTTTGTTAAGTCACCGTCGTAAAAGTGCAATTTTTGCTAAAAAATAAATATTAGGAGACCTGCTTATTTACATAGACTTCTGGAGGGAATTTTTATTAAAAATCAATTCTGAATAAATATTTGTATTCTGATAGAAATATTGACAATTTGAACTTTTTTTTTATTTTGCTTTGCTTTGCTTACCACTTTGAGATGGAAAAGACTTGGCAATAGACGTTTGACGATCGTTGCACTTTTAATAAATACGTCTAATCCATCGACATATTCAGGATTATCACTTGGTCCCCCACCTTCTGGGAAATCCTCCTCTTCCCCGATATCACCATTTAATGATTGTCCATCGGGAATGATCCCCGCAATATGAATATCACGTAATTCCTCCACATCACCATTACGATAATTATAAATAGCCATGGTCACTTGATGAGTATTTCAAAAAGGAAAAACACACAGCACAACACTAGAAACACACATCTCAATTCACTCGCTAGCATCTGTCATCTCTTGCCGATTATAGAGAATGGAGTAGGCTCGTTTTCTCTCTCTGATCTCTGATCTCTCAAGAACAGACAACGCCATCTGAAGGCCAGACGGCAACTTGGCGTTCAAAGTGACGGTTCAGGTCCCCTCTTGCTTTCCGTTTGTTCCACCTGAATTACCTTGAAACATCTTTTTAAATTATGGTACCAAAAGCATCTCAAAAAAAAAAAAAATAAATAAATCGATTATTCGTCAAGGTTAACTTCTTTTGCCCGGTCATCTCATTTGTAATAATATTTTAATAATAAATGTAGAAAGTTGTTAATTATTCATTCATTAATAGGTGATTGTGATTTTTTTATTTTTGGAATTATGATCTCAGAATGCTGATTAAAAAATTTTATTTATTTTTTTTTTGCTGGTAGATCGAATGACTCTGTGGTCTCTGGGAATCGTATTATGGGATCTCTCAACTATTTGGGCCTTCCTTTGCTTCGTTAATTTTGTATTTGTTTATTTTTAAAAGTTGTTTATAGAAAATTTCGTTTTCTAAATAAATTAATATCATTCTTTCGGCGTCCAGAAACTTAGTTTGCTTGAATGTGAAGCAAGGGCGGATCCAGAGGTGTTTCTCGGGGGGGGGGTAATCTGGTGTGACTCGTCGCACAGCACACTATTTTTTTTTAATTTCGGTAATTTAAAAGCGCATTCTGTACTTGTTTGCCAGAATATAAATACACATCAAATTTTTAAGCATTAATTTTAAAAATTTTACATTAAAAATAAATTTTTTTGCGAAAAAAAGGTATTTTTTCGAATCTCGGGGGGGGGGTAATTCCCCCCTTTATCCCCCTATATTCGCCCTTGATGTGAAGGCGGAGGGGGGAAGGACCTCACTGATACTAGGTATATGTTGATATAGACAGAGGACTTAGGTAGCCAATTTTCGAGCCTCTATATTAAAGAAAAACTCTCGATTTTGGAAGCGTTTCGGCTTTATTCAGTCCCATTAGAGAGTATAAGTGTATAGAGTTGTTTTATTATATATCCAGGCGAATTCTCTATAAAAAAATCGATGTGACTGGCGCACAGCACACAACTTTCTCTTACCTTCGGTAATCGAAAGTTGTGTACTGTGCTGTCACACCAGATTTTTGTGTCGACATATATTTAGTTCCCGACAGTACGAAACATATGAATTCAGATGTAAAATTTATAAGTATAGGAAAATATTTATATTTTGTTACCATGGCAACCATTTCTCCATCTTCCCTATGAAATATAAGAGTAAAGTAGTCTTCAGAAGATTTCAATCACAAAATGAGAATATACATTTTAAAGAGAATCTAAAAAATAATTGATTTTTTGAATTTAAAAAAAAATCGTTGGAGCAAATTTTGAGAAAATCGAAAAAAACTGAAAAAGTACATCAGTAAAGTACTAGTACTCTTTGGCCGATTTTGATTAAAAGCTTATTTTTCCGGTCCCGGTGGGTGTTTAACTTAAATATAAAATTTCAACCTCGTAGCTCAATTCCTTCATGCTTTAAATTGAACATAGACAGACACACCCACCCACCCACCCACACACACACACACACACACACACAGACAGACCATGTCGCGAAAACCACTTTTTTGGATTCAGGGGGCCTCAAAACGTGAAGATCCATCAAAATCTCGACATCGAATTTTTGACATGAATCCAATACTTTCTCTCTATATATATATAATGTATATTACATATATACATAGGTAAGAGAAAGTAAAAAGCGTTAAAATTTAAAATAAACAAATGGATGTTCAAAAGTAATGTAAAAACAATTAGCTATTCTCTAAACCAGTGTTTCCCAACCTTTTGAAGTCCACGGCACCCCAAAGCTACGTTGGGAATAACATTACACCCTTCCTTTTTTTTTTCCTCCTAGCAAAACGAAATTTTTTCCGCCCTGAGGAAAATTTTTTCCCTCCTGTGAAAATCATTTAATTTTTTTTTTTTTTTTTTTTAGGAAAACGAAATTTTTTTTTTCCTTCCGTCTAAATCATTTGACCTTTTTTTTAGCCAAGCTAAATTTTTTTTTTTTGCTTTTTTTGTCGCTTGATTTAAAACCATTTTCCCTTTTTTTCCGCCACTTTGTTTTATTTTTTTTTTTATCTAAATATCTCGCGGCACCCCTTGGCCATTCTCGCGACCCCCTTGGGTGCCGGGGCACACCGGTTGGGAACCACTGCTCTAAACAAATTTTTAACAGCGACGTTAACATGCTGCTTTTATTTCAACGCTATCAAAATCATAACCTTTATTTTTAGGTTAAGGACGCCATGTTTACTTTAAACACGATGTTAAAATATTAAAGGCACCCACTAGACAAGGCATTAATTTTTAACACTATTCACCTAATATTAACGCTTTGGCTTTAAATTTTTGTTTACAGAATAGTTATTTGAGGGAAGAAAGTGATTTTGAATTTTTTAACTCTGATTGTTTTTTTATTACTTTTTAACACCCATTTGTTTATTTTAAATTTTAACGCCTGTTTTTAGAGATTAGTCCCTGAAATGCACTGAACCAAAAAAAATGCATCTCTCTGCTTCAGACTTCTTTTTTCTTTTAACAAATAATTTTGATTGATACTAGAAGACCACTTGCTTTGCTTATACATAGATATGTATATTAATAACTTGTTAAAAATAGAAAACTTGATTCATATTAAATTTTCCGTGACACCGCATAAGAGAGGAATTTTAAACAAAAATTTATTATCTGTCTGCTATGGTGATTCTATTAATCTCACATAGATAAATAAACTTTTACTCTATGATTTTATAATCCAAATATGAAAAGAAAGAAATCCAATTTGAGCGTAACAAAAGATTTCCTGTGAGAAGTGAGACAAACACTCAAGGTTAACAAGTACACTTTTTTTTCTCTCTCATTCTTAAATTCTTTTAAAGGTTATTTTCTTTTTTCTTTTTTTTTTTAAACCAAAATTGAAGAAAGAATAAAATCAACAGAATTGGTGGCGACCTATTAGCCTGGATTTTTTTATAAATATTCTGTAGCATGCTCTTTACTCCGCTATATAGGAAATAGAATAGCTACCTACATTTCCGCTTCTTTTTCAATGCCATGCCATGACGTTGCATTAATGATAAATTGCCAACAATTTTGGAATTTTTCTCTTTATAATAGAATGAAATTTCACTTTTTCTCAATTAATGAGACACTCACACCGGAAAAATTTTAATAAATTGTTTCAACACTCAGCATTGATGCAGCAAAGGGAGGGGAAAGAACTTCAATAGAGCTATAATTTAAAGATTTTAATTATTCTCCTAAAATTTGCTCAAATCTCGATATCGGAAAATCAAAAATATAAATTTTAAATAACTTCTGATGTATTCGCTGGTAGGCAGCCTCTCTCATTTTTACTTTCTCTTATCTATATTTATTAATATACAAAGAGAAATTATTGGATTCATGTCAAAAATTCGATGTAGGGATTTTGATGGAAATACACGTTTGGAGGCCCCCTGATTAAAAGTCCCGCAAAATGGTCTGTGAACAAAATATCTCAAGAACGAAAAGAGCTATGAGGGTTGAAATTTTATATTTAAATGGATTGGAAGAGAGCAAGTACGGGTGCAGCAAATAAAGAGAGCCTTTGGATGCCAAATGCCGAAAAAGAGACTTTTCAGACAAAATTTTATTCGTCCATCCTTAGGCACAAAGTTGTCATTGTTGCGGCACACATTTGTGCACATGTATATTTTTTTTTAATATTGTAAAAACGGGCGAGTGTCCCTCGTGAGAGTCTATTAGATAATCTTAATTTGTACCGCATAATTGTTTGAAACATACTTACTCTTGTACTTTATAGTAAAAATAGGTGCGATCAGTCACACTAGATTTTTCTTCCTTCGATCTTCATTTGGGTCAAGTATTGCGAGACCTTCTTAATACACCTAATAATAATAATGATGATAATGATGATGATGTGATGATGATGATGATGAATGATTGCCCTCGGGCCTTGGTGTAGTTTGTAGCGCGCCTGCCTTGTCTACCAAGGGTCGCGCGTTCAGATCCCAGGCAGTCCAATGATTTTATTTAAGCTATTTGGATACCGAAATGGCTTAAATAAGAATGCCTGGACCCCAAATATTATATATATACATAAATAACGGTTATCATTTAAAGTCTTAAATGGTCTAAGGTGCCGAAAAGTCTGTGTATGTGTGTGTGAGTGTTAAAAAAAAAACAAATTTTAAGAATTTTTTTCTACACTTTGTCCATATATTTTAAAAATTCGTATTCATTATAATTTAAAAACATTTAATCCTTCGGGACGAAATACGAACCTCTGAGCCCAAGCTCAAGAGGCGAGATCTCAACCACAACCCTACGGCCTAAGGGCTCTTAGCATTTTATCGATAAATTTTTGAAAATTTGTTAAGTAGTCAATTTTTCAGGGGGGGTGGTAGGATAAATGTGTAAAATAATATTTAACATTTCCTTGTCTGCGAATATTTCTCCCTCTACTCTTCTCTTACCCTCTATGGTGCCGTAGACATCGAGAGGCGAAAGAAATCGGAATTTTACCCCATTCTACCTTGAGAGTTAGATAGGTCAGTGCATATCCAGGAACTCATTTTTTTCCTTAATACATTTTCTTTTTTCTATCCTGGAGTCGGCAACTTTTTCTTTGTCTTAATCAAGATCAAATTTTATTATTTTCCTCATTTAAATCTTTCCTCATTTCCTACGCATATGCAAATAGATTTTCCTCATTGGCTTATTGTTCTTTGACATCACAATTACAGGAAATCTTCGAAAAAAAAAATCGCGAAATTTCTGCAAAATAAAATGATGGGAGAATGGATACTCCTTTCAAATTTTATGTTTGAACTGGAAAAGCGGTTAAGTAAAATAAAAAAAAAAAAAACTTTATATTTTGTTGACGACGTTTCGAGAGCTTGTCGCACTCATCGTACGTTTCGAGAGTTCCGACGTTTCGAGAGTTTGTCCCACTTACCCTCAGGGCACGTACATAAGTGCGACAAACTCTCGAAACGTCGGCAACAATATAAAGTTTTTTATTTTATCTAGCTGCTTTTCCCGTTTTTTCCACTCTTCTAATTAAATATCTTCATGTTAGCGAGGCGAATAGCTGAATCGATATGTAGTAGAAAATAAAAGGCCGAGCAGCTATGTTTATTTCTTTATTTAAGTACCCACAGCGACGTTTCGGTCTTCTATGCGACCATCTTCATGGCTAGAGTCAGTCAACAGAAAAACTCTTAAGTTCTTTGACAGACATTTCATAAAATTCATTACGATCTATCAGATATAATGATTCAAAATCAATATAATATAATTGAAATAATATTGGCTTTGGGTAATAATAATATAATGATAATATATTATATGATAGAATAATGTATTTTATAAATGTCTAAAAAGAGATATTTGACTGAACTCTAGCCATGAAGATGTCACATAGTAAACCGAAACGTCGCTGTGTGTTCTTAAATAAAGAAATAAACATAGCTGCTTGGCCTTCTATTTTCTACTAAATATCTTCAACTTTTTATTCAAAGAAATTTATATATTAAATATATAATAAAAAAAAATATATATTTAGCCTAATAGCGTGAGGTTAATCAGAGAAGCTCTGGCCCAAGGCGTTGGTGATCCACCCCATTGATCACTTGCCTGAAAAATTTGGATTAAAATTCTTTCCCGCTCAACGAAATGAAGATTCATTCTAGCTCTTCCATTGAGCTATAGATAGCGCAGCAGGAGAGATTCTTGCCTTTGAATCAGAATCTCTTTAAATGTGAGTCATTGAGTATGAATCATCTATGCATACAAAACACATGCTCTTTTTTTTTAATATTATGCCTTTTAAATTCTTATCATGTGATATGATAGCATTTAAAGTTTTCAACTTGGAAAATAAAATCTTTGTTAGGCTATTTAAAAGAAAAATTGCATAATTAAAAAGAAAAAAAAAAAAAAACACCTATCTAGCTAAGCTCAAGAAGAAATGATAGAATTGTTCTTAAATTTGCACCTTAAAAATATCCTTTTTTTATTTTTTATTATTTACTATTATTCAAGAGCAGATCCAGAGGTGTTTCTCGGGGGGGGGGGGGGGTAATCTGGTGTGACTGGTCGCACAGCACACAATTTTTCCTTAATTTCGGTAATTTAAAGGCGCATTCTGTACTTGTTTGCCAGAATATAAATACAAATCAAATTTTTAAGTATTCATTTTTAAAATTTTATATTAAAAATAATTTTTTTTTTTAAATCTCCGGGGGGGGGTAATTACCCCCTTTACCCCCCTCTTGTATCCGCCCTTGCTATTATTAGTTCTTTGAATGAAGCATTTGCTCAGGGGGCTATATCTTGTGGGTACGTGTATGGCGACCACGAGTGGGGACTGGCAGTACTTATTTTCTTTGCATGTCAGTTTCTTCTCTTCTATATTTTCAACAGACGTCAGGCCGTGCGACGTGTTCTATTCCTTCCCAGTCGCGAAAACCCCCACCCCCTCCGCCGACCCCGGATTAAGGCAAAGAAAGAAGTTTCTTTTCCACTCATACACACAGCAACTTAGGCCATAATAGACTTTAAACGATAACCCTATTTTGTAATATATATTTATTTGAGGTTCAGGTATTCTTATTTGGTATCAAAATGGCTTAAATAAAATTATCGGATTACCTGAAATCCGAACCCGCTACTCTTGGTATACAAGACCAGCACGCTAACACATACATCAAGCCCTAGAGCCAAGAAGAAGATCTTTGAATGAAGAATAAAGTAGTCTAACCAATGTATAAACTTCTCACACTGAATGCTCCTGTTAAAGAAACCAGCGAATCAGATATTACAGTCCGGGTTGCCTAGTTACAGGCGCTTTTATAATTTTTTACTTTCTCTTACCCTATATATGGAATATATAGAGAGAGAAAGTATTGCAATCATGTCAAAAATTCGATGTGGAGATTTTGATGGATATATATAATATGTTTTGAGGTCCCCTGAGTCCAAAAAAGTGGGTCTCGCAAATTGGTCTGTTGTCTCTGTGTGACGATTTTTAGCATGAAGGAATTGAGCTACCGGATTGAAATTTTATATTTAAGATATCTACTCTCTCTGACACTCAAAATAAGCTTTTGAACAAAATCGGCCAAAGAGTACTAGTAATCTTTACTGATGTACTTTTTCAGTTTTTTTCGATTTTCTCAAAATTCGCTACAACGATTTTGTTTAAAATTCATAAAATCAATTATTTTTTAGATGCTCTTTAAAATGCACGGCTTATATTCTCATTTTTATATTATTTAACCTAAATTAATTAGGATCTTTACAAAATTCGCGAATGTTTAGGGTAGATTGCAAACAGGTCAGCATACCCAGTATTTAATATAATCAGTCAATCAAATAAATAGAGAAAAAATACTGAGAAAATATTGATTACTCTTCTGTTTTTATTCGATTCTATTTATACTTATCAAAGGATTATATTTAGAAACTCTTTCTTTATATAAACACTAACTGGACATCCCCTCCCCCCGTCCCTCACTTCAAATGCATATTGACGTTACTTGGGGGTTTATAGTGTCTGGGATGGCAAAAGAGAGTTTAAAAAAAATAAAAAAAAATTGTTTTATTTTGTTTTATGGAAGGTAGATTTGCAGCCAGGAGAATAAAAAACTATTTTAGTCGACGTTTCGGACTCTTTCCTTCTTCGGGACCAAAGATTGTTATAAAGCACATATTTGTTGTGGCATGTATAAAATATTTGAACAATATTAACAAAGGCATCTTTTTGTGTAAAAGAAGAGCTATCTGTGCTTTATTTTTTCCAATTGAAAACACAAAAGATATACCTTTGTCAATATTGTTCAAATATTTTATACATGCCACAACAAAATCCATGTGTGCTTTTTAACAATCTTTGGTCCCGAAGAAGGACGCGATTGGCGTCCGAAACGTCGACCAAAAGAAATTAAAATAGTTTTTTTATTTTTCTGGCTGCAAATCTACCTTCCTTAAGTAATAAATTACTAATAATAATTAATAAATAACAGCCATTTTACACTTTTATTTTAATTTGTTCTTTATTTTTCATTTGTTTTAGAAATCGACTATTTCTCTTCGAGATTTGACATCTATATTCATGTAGAGCAGCCATCTTTGGACATCTGGACATCGTCAGTGAGAATCTAACTTCCAGGAGATCAACGCAGTCACTCCAGCAGATTCCAGAGCATCGCAGTCACATATAAAGTCTGTATGAACATTTACGTGAGCGTAGAGTGAGATAGATATAGGATTTTCAAAATTTTATTTGAATTTTCTAAATTCTAAATTTTATTTAGGTGCATGGATAGGATGTTATTAATACATTTAAATCTGTATTTTCAGCTATATGCCTACTAGGATAAGGTAAGGGATAGATGAATGATCAATGTGCAAAAGGTAGTAAGTTGTCTATTTGGTATTATGTTGATTATGCACAGTACTCATTTATTCCTTACCCATCGTTGGATCAGCATCTTCATATGAGACAATACAAGTGTGCATGAATTATTATTATTTTAGCTATTATAAGTTTTGCGTATTTGGGATCTATCTACCTATTTAATAACTACAAGCTAATGTCTAGTTCAGATTATTTAGAAATAGATAGGATCTATATAAAGGGCTCTAAACAATTAGAAAATCTCTACGCTCACGAATTAATTATTTATGGGGGTTTAGGCCTTCTGTGTCGGAATTCTCTTGGATGTTGTTCAATTGTGAGTTGATTCCTCAATACTGGCATAGGGTGTTGTTGTTCTTGTTCCCCTTTAGTTAGGTAGGGCTCCCAGTGAGGATTCAATTCGCCTTTGACCAATGCCCAAGGGAATAGGTTCTCTCTTTCGCGTTTTTGAGAGAAAGAGTGTTCTTCTCTTTCTCCGGGGCTCTTTGTCCGTCAATGCTGAGTTCTGGGCCTTGGTTGTTTCAGGACAGAGTGAGTTCAATGTTCAAGATGTTAGGAGTTCGTATAGGATGTTGTTAGCTTTTAGGGTTCTTTTTTTTCAGCATGCATCTTGAACAACGTCATTCTGTTCCTGAGATGAGCAATCAAGGGGGATCTTCAGTATTGTATTGGCCGGGCTTCCTTCCTAACTCGTGAATGAATATCAGATCAATTAACTCTGCTTCTTTTTAGCTCGTTATTAAATGACATTGATTAGGCAGGTGGGCAGAGATTAATTGATCTGTTTCTTTCCCTTTTATTCTTTCCTTGGGTTTGTGGGTGCGTTCTTTCCGTTTCGTTTTTGGTGATTGAAGGCTTACCTGCCTTCCGGGAGTGCTCGCGTTCGCGTGTGCCTCAAGAAAGAAGAGGAGGATCTTCATTTTAGATTTAGATGGCCGCCACGGTCATAGATAGTCTGGGATTAGGTTAGTTTTTAGGGAAGCCCTCGTTGAGCCGAAAGAAGCAGTCTACAGAGTAAGTTGAAAAATATTTGAAATGTTATATATCTAGAATCAATCAGATAGATTAATTATAAATTTCTTATTTTGTTTTAGATGGTTTAGGGTGGAAGTGGGGGCTGAGATCGGCGAGATTCTTCACGGCGCTAACCTCCTGGATCCATTTGTAAGTAATATTCTAAAATTATTAAATAATATTTTAGGTGATATTTTATTGGTGAAATAATACACTTTATACGTATTTCGACATTATAGTCATCTTCAGAAGAAGAATCACAGAAAAACTTGTGATTCCACTTCTGTATGTATCATTTAAAATATTATTTCAACTAGAGCCTACTGTTGCGAGTTTTAATATAGAAAGTTAATAAATTCCTAGCTATTAAAATTTAGTTGAGGAATATTAGGTCTGTTCGTTTCGCATGCCATTGCAGTATAATTTTCATATTTTCCCCTGCATTCTGTTCGTTTCTTTTTTGCACGCTAGGTACACGCTATACACCTTTTGACCAAATTAGCCGGCACATTTTACCAGACAAGTGAAACGAACAAGCCAAAAATCTTGGTTTCGGCCGTGATTTCGGTTTCGGCGGAAAATCAGCCCAAACTTTCGGCCGGCCGAAACCTGAGTTTGAAAAGATGCAGATACAGCACACAACTCTCTCTTACCTTCGGTAATCGAAAGTTGTGTTCTGTGCTTGTCACACCAGATTTTTGTGTCGACATGTATTTAGTTTCCGGCAGTACGGTACATTCGATTTTCAAGATGTAAAATTTATATGTGAAAATATTTATATTTTGTTACCATGGCAACTATTTCTCCTATCTTTTCTATGGAGTACAAGAGTAAAGTGGTCTTCGGAAGATTTAAATGACAAAATGAGAATATACAATACATTTTAAAGAGCATCTAAAACATAATTGATCTTTGTATTTTAACCAAAATCGTTGCAGCGAATTTTGAGAAAATCGAAAAAAAAACCTGAAAAAGTGCATCAGTAAAGTACTAGTACTCTTTGGTCGATTTTGTTCAAAAGCTTCGTGTCACGTCCCATGGGGGTGCCTAGCTTAAATATAAAATTTCAACCTCCTAGCTCTTTTCGTTCTTGAGATATTTTGTTCACAGACAGACAGACAGACCATGTCGCGAAAACCACTTTTTTGGATTCAGAGGACTTTAAAACCAGCGGCGTAACCAGCCTTTGAGGGCGGGGGGGGCGAAGCTTAACTAGGGCGCCGATTTTTCAGGGGGCTCCGCCCCCTGGACCCCCTTGCTCGCCTTCGGCGATCAATTGCCCGCCGAAGGCGGGCAAATTTCTTGCATCCTGTAATTTCCTCAGCAAATTTGTTTATATTTACATGTTTTTTTAATGACACCTGTATGATTTTGTTTTGATTTTTCTTTGCTTTTACGAAAAATGTCGTTTTTTTCTGTGTTTATTTCAAAAAACTATTCAGTTTTCGGAAAAATATCAAAGAATAAAAACTTTTTAAAATTGAGTATTTTATCATAATATAACAAAGAAATTGAAAAATTTCAAAGTTGATAGAAATCTACAATTTTAGTGTAAGGAGCATATACCAAATGTCATCTATCTAGCTGCTTTGGTTTTTAAGCAATCGTGTTCACACACACACCCAGACGTAATTCCAAAAGAATATACGAGAAAGTTTCCCCATATTTTTTTTAACAAACACTTTTTTCCCATTCACACTCACACTCACACACACATGCACACAGTCTTTTCGGCAACTTACAAGGAGATGGCAAGAATTGCGAAATCGCTTTTTAAATGAGACTTACCTCATTCGATAGGGGAGGTTGAGGGTAGAAAAAAGTGTAAAAAGGGTTTGAGTGAATAGGCCTTAGTTTTCGAGAAAATCGCAGTGAAAGTTTCGCGCCTACGTTATATGCTTTAAGTATCTAATAGAGCCACTCCAACGAGTGAACCATCATGGCTGCGCTGGCCAAGCAGTCCGCCTATGTTTTTGCCTCCGTGGTTGACAAACGGCGAGAGTTCAAATCCCGGCAAAGCAGTTTTTTTTTATCGCTATATTTTTTTTTTTTTACAGTTTTATTAATTTTATTATTCTGAATTATTTATTATCTGCTCCGGCATTTAAAAAAATGATACAATTTGCTTGGTACGCGTCCAAATTAGCAGATCAACGTGACGACATATTTTATAACGTCAATCAATTATGTTTTCTTCCCAATATTCATAATATTAAATGTTTTTGTAAAAAAAAAATTTTCGTTTATAAAATGTTCGTGGTATGAGACTAATTTATGTTTCTAATGTTTTTACGTTAATTTTCATCCACAATCTTGCTCAAAAACGTCGACATTTTATAATAAATGAATATAAAAATATATAAAAATCCAAGGTAAAAATATGTGATTTATTTTATTTATGCACGAAAAATAAATAGACACCATTATTTGTTTTGATTGCCTTTCAGAATAATAAAATTAATAAAACTGTAAAAAAAAAAAAATATAGCGATAAAAAAAAAACTTTGCTTTGCCGGGATTTGAACTCTCGCCGTTTGTCAACCTCGGAGGCAAAAACAGACGGACTGCTTAGCCAGCGCAGCCATGATGGTTCACTCGTTGGAGTGGCTCTATTAGATACTTAAAGCATTTAACACGAGCGCGAAACTTTCACTGCGATTTTCTCGAAAACTAAGGCCTATTCACTCAAACCCTTTTACACTTTTTCTACCCTCAACCTCCCCTATCGAATGAGATATGTCTCATTTAAAAAGCGATTTCGCAATTCTTGCCATCTCCTTGTTAGGCTATATAAGACTTTGACTTTGACATTTGGTATCCAAATGGCTTAAATAAAATCATCGGACTGCCTGGGATCCGAGCCCCCGAATAGAGCCCTGCTCGGGTACAGGTTGGCCCGTAGGCCCGTTACCCGCCCGGCCCGGTTGGAGGCCATGAAAAAAATTACGGGCGGGTAGCAAGTCTAAATAAAAAGGGTTCGGGCGGACGGGCATGCAAATGAAATTTTATTTAAAAATCTGGTGTGACTGGCGCACAGCACACAACTTTCTCTTACCTTCGGTAATCGAAAGTTGTGTTTTGTGCTTGTCACACCAGATTTTTTGTGTCGACATGTATTTAGTTTCCGACAGTAGGGTACAATTGAATTCAAGATGTAAAATTTATAAGTATGGGAAAATATTTATATTTTGTTACCATGGCAACCATTTCTCCTATCTTTCCTATGAAGCACATGAGTAAAGTGTGCTTCAAACAATTTTGAGGGCAAAACGAGAATATACATTTGAAAGAGCATCTAAAAAATAATTGATTTTTGAATTTTAATCAAAATCGTTAGAGCGAATTTTGAGAAAATCGAAAAAAACTGAAAAAGTACATCAGTAAAGTACTAGTACACTTTGGCCGATTTTGATTAAAAGCTTATTTTTCCGGTCCCGGGGGTGTTTAACTTAAATATAAAATTTCATCCTCATAGCTCAATTCCTTCATGCTTAAAATTGAACACACACCCACACACCCACCCACCCACCCACCCACACACCCACAGACAGACCATGTCGCGAAAACCACTTTTTTTGGATTCAGGGGACATCAAAACGTGAAGATCCATTAAAATCTCGACATCGAATTTTTGACATGAATCCAATACTTTCTCTCTATATATATATTACATATATACATAGGTAAGAGAAAGTAAAAATTGCTAGACATTCGTTCATTCATTCACTAAATCTCGGGCGGGAATGGGCGGGTTTGAAAAAATTCCGGGCGGGCTCGGGCTGGCCTGAAGAATGGTAAAAGCCCTTTCATTTTGAGAAAATCGAAAAAACTGAAAAACTACACCAGTAAAATACTAGTACTTTTTGGCCGATTTTGATTAAAAGCTTATTTTCACGGTCCCGGGGGGTGTTTAACTTAAATATAACATTTCAGTCTCATAGCTCAATTCCTTCATGTTTAAGAAAATTTTGAATTTCAAAAAATTAAATATTAAGGCTTATACGAATCCTGAGTAAATCTCCACAGCCTTAAAACATCAAATTAAGGCTTATATATTGCAAAATAAAGAAAATTTTAATTATCAAGCCTCTATATACGTTATTTATTATTTTTGGAATTAAATTCATTTAAAATAGTAGAATTCAAGTTGTAATATAATTTTAAAAGAAAACAATCAATTTTTTAAGCCAATCGATGAAAGGAATATGATAAAATCACATACGCTGGGCTATATCTTAGAGGCCGTAGGGCGCCTATGCCGGTTTCGGGGGCGCCAAGGGCTCGATGCGCCTGGGGCGGGGGGGCTCGAGCCCCCCTCGCCCCCCCCCCCCTGGTTACGCCACTGTTTAAAACGTGTATATCCATCAAAATCTCTAAATTTTGACATGAATTCAATACTTTCTGTCTCTATATATTAACATATATATAGAGGTAAGAGAAAGTAAAAGTAGATCTTTTTCCCTACAAGATGGCGGTCTTAACTCAATTTCGATCATAATAACGCTTGGTTCCTTCATGCATAATAAGGTCCATATTAGATTCCAAATAAATCAGCCTGGATAATTGAATCGTTAATAATACGAAATTTAATTGTTTATTCATAAACGTCACAGATGTTGAAAAGACTAGAAAAATAAAATTTATATAAAACACATTTTTTAAACATATTCTATTTAAAAGAAAGTGAAAGTTATTAATTCTTAAGTTGAAAACATTTTTTCTGTAACTAAAAATCAATACGCGTTTTGTAGTAAGCAATTAGCCTATTTGAACCCGTGCCAAATGTCGATTTAGGGGAAATGAGAGAGAGAGAGAGAAGGGGATGAAAAGGACATTTTGGACTTTCACTTTCACAAAAGGGAAAATGGATTCGTTTGCTTTTTAAAGCATTATTTTTAATTGCTCTATTCATTTTATTTTAAATAATAATATCAACATTTTTGGAACATCTCAGACTCAGACTCATTTAATCATTCTTTCGGGGTTAATTTGAACTAAAAAACTTTGGAAACATATCCTTAATTTACATACACGTATAG
Source organism: Euborellia annulipes (assembly GCA_023213315.1). Lineage (NCBI taxonomy): Eukaryota > Metazoa > Arthropoda > Insecta > Dermaptera > Anisolabididae > Euborellia > Euborellia annulipes. The sequence goes on from JAKCPI010008936.1 coordinate 18,128, forward strand.
CCTACAATCAAGTCTATTCTCTAAAAACAGACGTTAAAATTTAAAATAAACAAATGGGTGTTAAAAAGTAATGTAAAAACAATCAGCGTTAAAAAATTCTATTCAAAATCAAAATCCTTGCCTCAAATAGCTATTCTGTAAACAAAAATGTAAAGCCAAAGCGTTAACATTTAGTAAATAGTGTTTAAAAATTAATGTCATGTCTAGGGGATGTCTTTAATATTTTAACGTCGTGTTTAAAATAAAAATGGCTTCTTTAACCTAAAAAGTAAGGTTATGATTTTGATAGCTTTGAAATAAAAACAACATGTTAACGTCGGTGTTAAAACTTTATTTAAAGAATAGCATTTTTTAACGCTGATTGTTTTTACATTACTTTTTAACACCCGTTTGTTTATTTTAAATTTTAACGTCTGTTTTTCGAGAATAGACCTGTATGTAAGTTTTTTTTTCTCAAATTATCCAATTTTTTATTGTCTGTCACATGCATTTCCAATAAATTACGAATATACTGGCTGCCTACACCTTCCTAATCCTCTGAATTATCACCCAGCCATCGAATTTCTTCTTTTTACAATATCTTTTATTTTATTTAAGATAGCGAATTTGCGAGATGAGTTTGTGTTTATGATTGGGCAAAATTGCGTCCCCTGGTTTCGAACCTGGACCTCCACGTTTTCGAGGCGGAGATCATTCCAAAAACTAGTTAAATAAATTCTCAGTACCCCGAAACGAATTTATTGATATTTATTAATATTAACTTTACCTACCTAAGGAGGTAAGCACAGTACCGGATTACCCATTAGGCGGGGTGGGCGATCGCCTATGGGCCCCACGCTTTTTAGGAGCCTCTCAACAGTGGCGTATTCAGGGGCCGGCCCCCCCCCCCCCCCCCCAAAGCCTTCTCCAAAACAAAAAAAATACCTAATGTTTTCCCTAATGATTTTTTTTTAGATAATTATTTTATTAACTCTCATAAATTCTAAAATCTAACAAAAAACCTATAAATAATTGAAAAAATCTCTAATATTTACGAATTTTGTATTAAAATTATTTTTTATTTCAAGAAAAAAAAATTTTTTTTATTTGTTTTTTTATTTATAATTATTATATTATCTAAAAAAAATTTTTCCACTTTAAGTTTCTTGGAGAATGGGGGGGGGGTTCATAAAACTTGTGGGCCCCCCCCAAGCAGAAATCCTGGCTACGCTACTGCCTCTCAACATTAGATTTTTTAAAAACTTTCGGCATCTGAGGTCATTTAGACCCCCCGTTATTTATTGTAAATTGATTGGTAGCCAATTCAATTGAAATGAAATTTTGTCGTCAATGCGAACCCGCGACCCCCCTGGTAAAAGTGACGAATATCGTAGAGGAGGGGGGGGGGCGAACTCATTTTATGAAGATTTACCACCCCCCCCCCCCCACACACACACACTCTCTTTATAAATATATTTTAAAATTATAGAATGTTTTTTATTCAATCGGAAATTTCTTACAAACATTTTTTAAATGTATATAAATTTCGATTTTCCACGACTCCCGTGGGGACATTTTGAACATTTCGGTGGAGCGGGTGAGGGGGGGGCGAAATTTTGACTGTTTAAGAGTCTCCATCTTGTTTAATCCAGCACTGGGTAGGCAAAGTTAAAAAATTCTTGTACATTATATGCAATGTCTGTCTCTTTATTAATAAGAGTTCATCTTTAAAAAGCAAAAAGCCCTTCCCTTTTCCTATTATTTATTACTTGACTCTAATATTATTATAATTAATATTAAATACAAATTAAATACATACGTAGGCTACATGTTTTTACTCTTTAATAAGATTAATGAAATTTAGTAATTTATATATTAAAAAATATATTATCTTTAATCTTAATGGACGTCATTTGTTAGCCTTATACTGTGCTCCCTTTATGCATTGTAATCTCTCCTAATATTAGATATAACGAGTATAAAATATTTTGCGTTCGCCTCCCTCCCCCCCCTCCTTAAATGGATTAGATATTTCTTTAAATGCAAGCAAAAGATAAAATGCATATTTAAATCAAGTGTATAGCTGATAATACAATTTAAGATTCAGGAAATCCCAAATGAGCCACGCAGCTAGTCGTTTTTCAATTTTTATTTAACATAAAGTGCCAGGGCCATCGTTTCGGTCACATATAGGACCATCATCAGGACCAAGTCATTGTCAATTTATTGATCCTCTTGATCATATTGGCCAAAGAAATTATTTATAATATAACAATTTGAACATTGAATTTGTTATATTTATAAATAATTTCTTTATCCAATATGACCAAGAGGATCAATAAATTGAAAATACTGTAGCTTGGCCCTGATGATGGTCCTATATGTGACCGAAACGTCGGCCCTGGCAATTTATGTTAAATAAAAATTGAAAAAACGACTAGCTGCGTTGCTCATTTGGGACTCACCAGAGTTATTGCTTACCCTTTCTCCTGAGCAAGATACCTAACTACGCCCCAAGCATAAATCCTAAATAATTTCAAAAATTGATTAGATTAACTATAGACCCCTAGAGGTTACATAAAAATTAACATATTCATTCATAAATATATTCTGCAAACTATTTTTTGGTATTAAATTTCATTATAAATTAGCGAAATTCGTGTGAAATTTCTAACTCGCCTGAGTGACTTACCAAGGTTGGTAACAAAAAAAGCCTTTTTTAAAATAAAATAGACCTTGAATGAATTCAGTAATCAAGAGGCTAATTATAATTATATAATTCTATTTTTACCTATTCATTCACAAATATAATAGAAACAAAAAATAAATAAAGTAGCATCTTCTTCTTTCTTAAGGTTGTTCGGACATTAAAGCACTTTATCTGATTAAAAGCTAATTTTTTAATATGTTATTAAAATACGTATAAAATAAAATTTTGAAGCAGATCTGACACAGGGTTATCGTGTAATTAATTTTTAAAAAATTGAAATTTAACATGTAGCCTATGGGGAATAACGACGAAATTCACACATATCGAATTATATAGGCATCTGTGCAAATGATACAAAAACAAAAAACTTACATTTTATTAATTCACTTCCGAGGAATATGTTAAAAATAAAACCAAAAGTTTCTGCCGACCGCTTTTAAAGATATTTTAACAAGAAAGTCAAAAAAATTCTCCAAAATGACAGTCGCTAATATTTAAAAATAATGAATTCTCGAGAGTCAGACCAGCCTGGCAACGTCGCATAAAATAAGTGTCTTTTCTCTATGTCAGATACATTTTTTTTTCAATTTTACGAGATTTTTTCTCGCAAATCGTCCATTGTGTTTAAGGTGCGCGTCTCGGGGTGCTAATTTTGGGACTTTCCAGCTGCCACAATTTTGAAGCTATCGACCTCAATTTTTTTTTAAATTAAAGCTATTTAAAATATCTACAACTTATAGAAGCCCTTTTTTTGATTTTCGAAAAAAAAAAAAATTTTTTTAGATTAATCGCATTAAATAAAAGATATTTTAAAAAAAGGAGCTCTATAAGTTGTAAATAATTAAATTAGTAATCATTGTGTTAAAGAATAATTAATTTTTTGCCTTTAATTAATTAGCTGGAAAGTCTAGAATGAAATGGAACAAGTTGCGTGTTTTCCTATGGGGGAACACTAACGCCATCTGGTGCCGCCTCGAGTCAATCGTGCTTTAACGGTTTTTCGAGACGCGCACCTTAAACTGATTTGCATTAAACATTGTAATATATTAAATAAAATAAAATTTAAGGCTTTTAAGATTTAAAATAGATAGTTGATGAATGCAATGTTGCCAGTTCTATATTACGTGAAAAACTGCTCGAGTCAAAAGTCACTCATTTATTATTTTTGGTAATTAAATTATTAACTTAATCCAATTATAAACTATGATAGGTCACGACTAAATTATAATAAGGAATTTTGGCATTCAAATTTTTAATTTTATTTAAAAAAAAATTTAGATTCTATTATGACTTACGATGTACTATCCGAACAACCTTAAATTTTATTTTTCATGCGGACGTTTAATTCCGCATGAAAAATAAAAAGTCATGGGGTGAATAATTTTTTTTTTTTTTATTCAACTTTTATAATCTCACTTCGTTATTTTTCTATGTGGAATGCGGGGAAAATTTGCTATAGGAACTAAAAATACAAAGGCAAAAAATTTTAGATTTAAACTGGTTGCCGTGGGCACTTGTTGAAACATTATAAATATGTAGGTGTATTGTATATTGCTGAAATTTGATAGATTCTAATTCAACAAAACATTTTCTCTAGGTTATATGTTTCAAAGGCTTTACTAAATTTAAAATCATTGCTCAGGGGCCGACATTTTGTGGGTACGTGGATGGCGACCACGAGCTACCCGAGCTGGGTCTGACAGTCCTGTTCTTTACATGTCTGTCCCTTCCTTCTATATTTTCAACAAACGTCAGACCGTGCGACGGGCCGGCCTGTTCTATTTCTTCCTGTCGTAAAAAAAACCGCAGACCCCTTTACCGCCGAGTCCGCACCGCGGTTAAGGCGAAGATAGAAGAAGATTAAATTTAAAATCAAATTAACATTTTCACGTTTTATTAAAATTAAAATTAAATTTTACACTTTATGTACGGCATTGCTGCCATCAAGCTAGTCGTTTTTTTTTTCAATTTTTATTTAAACATAAAGTGCCAGGGCCAACGTTTCGGTCACATATAGGACCATCATCAGGGCTAAAATATAATAGACAAAATCAAACATTGAACACAAATTCTTTTTAGTTAGACCATTACATAATTTATTATAATCTTATCTAAAACAATGGCTTGGGTAGATGTTTTATTTAGATAAATTATGTAATGAGGCAACTAAAAAGAATTTGTGATCAATGTTTGATTTTGTCCATTATATTTTAGCCCTGATGATGGTCCTATATGTGACCGAAACGTTGGCCCTGGCACTTTATATTTAAATAACAATTGAAAAAAACGACTAGCTGCGTTGCTCATTTGGAATTTCCTGAACCTTGACTTTGATTTAATAAACCCTTGAAACTTATAACCTAGAGAAAATGTTTTGTTATATATAAAAAAAAAATTTGAAAAAATTAAGATTTTCGCTAATGAAACTTTCGGCCGATTGCGCGATCAGAAGGTGAAGTCCAATTTCAAAAAAAATTTTTTTTTTGTTTTTCTTGTATTTACCAATCGCAACTTTTCCGCACTATAGCAACTCTGAATTGAAAACTTGACTTTTTCGATCCACTCTGACGTAGATCTTGCATTGTTACAATGTATTATTACTCAATAATGATCATTTTGTATTATTTCCTCGATTGCTTTCACCTGAAATGAAATATTTTTGTTAGGAGTTCCGTCCCGGGCGATGAAATTTGTCGAGAAAAATAAGGACTGAAGCCTCTCATGCCGAAAAAATCTTTTCATTCATAATATTAGTAGTTCCATTCTATTAGTTATTTTACCTCTCAGGCTTCACTCATTATTTTATTACCTGAAATAATTTAAATCTACAAATGAATGCAATTCTTCGCATTAGATTAAAAAAAAAAAAAAATTATTTTTAATAGAACGAGTCAAAGGGCAAATGTGTTCAATTGATTCGAGACATTTGTTTCTATTAAGAAATCTCTCTCTCTCTGGGAATAATTTCGTTTCTTCTGCGCTTTTTTGTCAACCTAAATTGTACGTCTGATAATAGCCTGTCTATCTATCTTATCAAAAAATATGTCTTTTCTACTTTTAATAATTTCTAGTTTCCTTTTTTCGCTTTATTAGGAAAAAAAGTATCGTTTTTCTCTGACCTTTTTTTTTTTTTATTTCTTTTGCTTTGTTATTATCAGCATTAGTTACTATTTTTTTCATTGAGTAACTGATAATCTATTTTATCAGCCATATGTTCAGAATTATTGATATTATTACTCGTATTATTCTTTCTTCCTTTCAGACTTCTTAGTTATGTAACAAAGAATATTTGTTACGTTTGTCCTGTAATCCTTCCTAAACTACTAATTGGCAGAGAATTTTCTCCGGGTGGTTTTGGGCTATCATTAATTCAGATTAGGGCCTTTCAGGGATTCCTATCCTTATTTGTGCCGCTTTGCGTAAGCCTTCGAGATACGTTGATTAAGAATAATAAAAGATTCTTTTTTCTAAATATTTTTTCATTCTCTTGTAGTATACGAAGCATGGCCACAGCCAGAATATTTTTTCCTGGATTATTAAATTTTGAAATTTGTTGTCGTATTATAATATTATAATTTACATTATTTTAAAGAGATGGACGAAGGAGACGTAGCAGGAAGGAAATTAAATTAAAAAATTTTATTTAATTATTAATGTAAACGTTTCGGTTGCTAATCACGACTTTCATCAAGAAATTGTCCCTTTTTTTCCTGATGGAGGTTGTGATTAGCGACCGAAACGTATGCAATTAATAATTAAATAAAAGTTTTTTTAGTTAATTTCTTTGCTTGCTACGTATCCTTCATCCAATTTAAAGTTTACAGCCCCTTTTCAAATTTTTTGGCCCATCTATCACGTCACCAGCCACTCACACCGGGTTTCTTTACATTGACTCCGAAACTATTTTTCTTTTTTTTTATAAAAAAAAACACTCACACTTTTTCTCATTCACACACACATACAGACAGTCTTTTCGGCAACTTAGGCCATTTAAGACTTTTACGATATCCGTTATAAAGATTAATATACATACTACTACTACTACTGGACGAATTTTATAATTTAGTTTTTATGAATATTGAAATAATCACGCATTTTTAGATTTTACTAAAAAGTCGACGGGAGATGTCTTCTGTTTTATTTATTCTAGTTTATTAAATTTTTAACAGAATTTAAGAATTTTTTTTTTTTTTAATTATAAAGAAATACATTACTTACTCTGTAATTTTAATAATTGACATTCTTGTTTTGATCAAACGGTGATGTAATTAAGTAAATAATTGGGAGTCAATTGGTCCAGGGAAAACCTAGACATGACATTTCTTAAATGTAAACATAAACACCTGTCTGAGGGTGTTATATGGAAACGGGCCAAATATTCGGAGCTCACTTTTTTTGGAATCAAGAGCCCGACTTTTCGACACGATCGCAATACGTTCTCATTTTAACAACCACGTTACAATATATAAGAGAAGAAAATAATATTCAAAATGTTATTGTCAGGAAAGATGTTCATTTGAAGATCTCTTCTCAGTTTTCTACAAAAACTATAGTTTGGATAAATGAAAGACGGTTTTCTGGCATTTATATTAAAACGACGGTACGGTCAAGAAATAAAAAAAAAAAAAAAAACTAAGTTACTGTCCCGTTCAAAGCAATACGTATGGTCATCCTAGGTTTGGACCATCTTTAAAACTCGGGCAGTGTCATTAAGGCGTTTTATTTTATATAATAACATTTTCATACATGATAGAGCAAATATAATATTTGGCTCAGTGGTTTTTTTATTTCGAAATTTATTGTTTTTACTTTTGGAGAAAACGTCTTTACTATTGTATAAACATTTAATCAAAAGAATGCATTAGTCAAATTATTCATAACAGGTTGTAAATTATTAAAATAATGTGGCATGTGCCTGGATAGTTAATTTCCGCATTTTTGGGGCTTCGGAGGTGCTTCCTTGGATTCTAAATGAATTCGCGACATTCTCACCCTTGATTTAATAAATTTAAAATCAATTACCTGAATTACATGAAAGACGGTTTTCATGCAGATCCTTTCAGGGCTGTCCAAAGGCTTGGCAAGGCCGTTGGGTTCGGTGTCTTCGCCCATTTCGAGAATGGAGGGGGGGGGGTTCACTTTTAAAAGAAAACTTCACTTGGACATTTCAGAGCCAACTGAGTAGGACAGTCAAGTGTTAAGGACTGACTGATGGTCCAGCAGATGCCTTCCCTTCAAGTTGCAAGAGCGCAGGACACACAAAAGGGAAAGGGACAAACAAATCAATAGAGCAGCCCGTCAGGCGGGGCTCTCAAATTCCCGAAAATTCGCAATAAAATCACCATTATTTTACACATTGACTGACACTAGTAGAGAACTTCACGCTTGTTGACTCACTAACTCACTGACTGAATGAATAAACCAAACAACACAGCACCAACCGAACCGACAAAAAAAAAAAAAAACGAACGAACAAATGCTCTAGCCTTGGGTGAAGTCAAGTGAAGACCCCAATGCCAAATCGGATATGCAATGCACTAGTTAGTTGTACACCATTTAATAGAGCAAATAAAACATTTGTAGGGCATTTTAATTATAAATTTTACCTTTGAACATTTGATAATTATATAAGTTTAATTTCTCTTTGTTCTTATCTCTTCACTTGTTAGCGTTATTTAAAAGAATTGTATAACCTGGCGAAATCGTGAATCATAGGCATTAACCCTAACAATCATCATCTATCATAAAAAAACTGATGGGGCCACCATATAAATGAGGGGATTCAAATTTTATATCAAAAAGCAGTTCGAAATTTTTAATTAAATTACAAAAATGGGTAACAAAGTTCTTTAAAAAATCTGTGAATATGGGATGTACATGAACGACACAATCAAGTCCCCACTTGATAGCCTTAGCCTTTAGTATAAGGTGTATAATGAAAAAATTTAATGACCGAAAAGTTAAAACGTAAAATCTGGTACAGATGATTTTATTTTACCTTCTCAAATATAGAATTATTTCACCATTTACCATATACTTAAGGCTAAAGCTATCAGGTGGGGACTTAATTGTGGCGCTCACTGTACCTGCTTCTTCTACTGTGCCCTTAATATCTTTATCCTCTTGTCCGTATAAATAATAAAAATGCGAAAATTAACCAGGTAGCTCTTTGTTTGAAAAGTGATGGAATTTTTTTAAAACAACGCTCAAGTGGATCCATGTTACGCATTAGTGTGTCAAGCGCCAAAAAAATTAAAGATTGAGTTAAGCACGGAATATTGTTTCAAATGCTATAATTAATAGTATTTTTATAAAAAAATCTGATGTGACTGGTCGCACTAGCACACAACTTTCTCTTACCTTCGGTAATCGAAAGTTGTGTTCTGCGCTTGTCACACCAGATTTTTCGTGTCGACATATATTTAGTTTCCGACAGTACGGTATATTCGATTTTCAAGATGTAAAATTTATAAGTATGGGAAAATATTTATATTTTGTTACCATGGCAACCATTTCTCCTATCTTTCCTATGGAGTACAAGAGTAAAGTGTGCTTCAAAAGATTTCAATGACAAAATTAGAATATACATTTTAAAGGGAATCTAAAAAATATAGAAAGATAAGTAAAAAGGCCAAGCAGCTATTATTATTTCTTTATTGGTATCAAACCCACAGCGACGTTTCGGTCGACTATGCGACTATCTTCATGGCTAGGGTTCAATTGTAAATAACTGTCTATCAAAGAGGTTACTATTGTCCCTAGCCATGAAGATGGTCGCATAGCCGATCGAAACTTCGATGTGGGTTTGATACTAATAAAGAAATAATAATAGTTGCTTGGTTTTTTACTCATCCGTCTACATATTGATTCAGCTATTCACCTCGCTTACATATCTAAAAAATAATTGATTTTTGAATTTTAATCAAAATCGTTGTAGCGAAAAAAAAAAACTGAAAAAGAGCATCAGTAATGTACTAGTACTCTTTGGTCGATTTTGTTCAAAAGCTTCGTGTCACGTCCCAAGGGGGTGCCTAACTAAAATATAAAATTTCAACCTCGTAGCTCTTTTCGTTCTTGAGATATTTTGTTCACAGACAGACCATGTCGCGAAAACCACTTTTTTGGATTCAGGGGACCTCAAAACGTGTATATCCATCAAAATCTCGACATCGAATTTTTGACATGAATTCAATACTTTCTCTCTCATATATATATTACATATATATATGAGGTAAGAGAAAGTAAAAATTGATTTCAATTGAATTGGCTATCATTCAATTGAAATAAATACGGGGCCCGGGGCCTCCGATGCTAAAAAGACTTAAAAAAAAATATCTATTAATTTTTCGATATAAATAAAAGGCAAATCTTTCTGTCTGTCTTTCTGTGTCAAAAATACTTCAGTAGTTCTTTTTTTTAAATAGGAAAATTTTCGAGGATGTCTTTTACTTTTAAGATAACTCAAACAGGGAAGAAAATCTAGAAATAAAAAATTCGAATTATTCATTATCATTTCTGCTAAACTGTATTTTATGGTATAAGATACAAGGTTTCGGCCCCGCCCTAGCCTTCTTCAGATACCACTGGCCACTGTCCAAAACGTTGAACATGATTCAAATAAAGAGTTTATTTGAAATTGTGAATTCCCAACTTAGAATTAATTACACATGGATGAGAAAGGTGTCACTTTGAATTAGAGAATAACGTAGAGTGTCTAGCGGGCCGGAGACGGACTGCACAGCTAGTCATATAAAATAGCACAGGAAATTGATAAATTCAATCAAATAAGACGTGCAATTTGGTGATATTGACCAAAAAATATTCCTTCATTTATCCAAACAGACAGCTTGTAGTTTGTTAAATGAAAAAAAAAAAAAAATATTTGACCTTAAACATAATTTATTTATATAACAAATCAGTTTTTTGCATCGTCTTAATTTTTTTTGTCAGTCTGTTTTCCATTTTAATTGACGTTTCTTCTGATAAAAAAAAAGGAGTTTAAACTTCCAGAGAAGTGCTAAACTGAATTTACAATTTCGTTATCCATTTCCTCAACTCGAGCTTTGATTGAATGATTCAAGTGAGTGAGTAATTCACTCTGCTTTGCTTTCTCATCTTAAGATGCTTTTAAAGACTTGGGACATTCTCTATTGGTTAGTTGCATAGGCGCCGGAACTGGGGGGGAGGGGGGCAAGGGTACATTGCCCCCCTGGCATCCTATAGGAGGGGGCAGAGGGGGGGCAATATGTCTTCTTTTATTTCATTTATTTTTAAAAATGATAGACATTTTTACTTTTGAAAAATAAAATCTTTTAAATTAAAAAAAAATTTTCTAAAAAAAATTTTTTGCCCCCCCCCCCTGATTCAAATTTGTTCCAGGCCCCTGGTTAGTTGAAATATCAATCAAAATATTTTAATTAATTATATTATAGAAGTAGAGAGTAATTTTATGTGACTTGACTACATGAAAGCTCTATAGCCATTAAACGTGTCTTAAATATCAATTAAATACTATTTAATTTTGAGAAGGAACAAGAGTCGACAAAGAGCAGTTAGGATCTTAGTTAGGGTCGAATCGCAAAGGTCAAGAATCTCGAATTTCATTTTTTTTTTTTTGGCAATTTGTCTTTTATGATGAGATCAGGGAAGCCTCTCGTAGATCTTCTCTTATATCATTCATTCCTTCAAATTCATTTTCCGGCTCTTCCTTCTATAGAGCCAATGTTAAATTCTCATATGGGGATTTGCATGTTAATTTCAATTCAAAAGAGGTTCCCAAGGGCGGATACAAGGGGGGGGGTAAAGAGGGTAATTACCTCCTCCTTCCTCCTCCTCCTCCTCCCCCCCTCGAAATTTGAGAAAATATTTTTTTGGGAAAAAAATTTTATTTTTAATATAAAATTTTAAAAATTAATAAGGCTACTTAAAAATTTGATTTGTTATATATATATTCTGGTAAACAAGTACAGAATGCACCTTTAAATTATCTAAAGTAAGAAAAATTGTGTGATGTGCGTATCAGTCACACCAGATTACCTCCCCCCCCCCGAGAAGCTCCTCTGGATCCGCCACTGGGGGTTCCCCTTAACTTTTTACACATTTAAAAAGAATTTCGCCCCTCGGGCTTGGTCTAGTGGGTAGTGTGCTGGTATACCAAGGGTCGCGGGTTCGGATCCCAATGGCTTAAATAGAAATAATAGAAATGACTGGACCCCCCATAGATATATTAAACATACGAGTATCGTTTAAATTTTAAGGGCCTCAGTTGTGGAAGACTGTGTGTGTGTGTGTGTGTGTGGGGAAAAGTGCGAGTGATTTTATTTAAGCCATTTGGATACCAAAAAAAAATGTATCAGCGGAAACTAAACATATGTCAACACAAAAATTCCGATGTGACAAGCACAGTACAAAACTCTCCAAGGGTAAGAGAAAGTTGTGTGCTGTGCGACCATCACACCAGATTTTTTTTTAGAGGAAGATCAAAACTCCGATTTGATAATTTGTTGTGATATGGACTGAATCGCCTTGAACCCTTGGAGCATTCAGCTAATCAGTTTCATTTACTTTAAAAAAAAAAATAAATAAATAAATAAGAATTGAACATTAGAGTTAACCATTTCGCTTGTCATTCCTTCATTTCCAGCTATTTAAGGATTATATAATTTACAAAAGAGGATTTTTAAAATTTTCCTTATATTATAAGATTATTTAATTCTCATTTGTTTGCTTCACTTTTTTTTTTTTGTCAGCCAGTAGGAATATTTTTAGCGTAGTGAATAGTAATACTAATGTGGATATTCCGTTAATAGGAGTTGATTTATTTTGATGTGCTTCCTTCCTGGTTTCAGAATTCACAAAAGCAACAACCTAATTGAGAAGGAAGTTTCCCCTTCGCGTGAGATGAGATGAGGATGGAATCAACGCAACCCAGAGAGCGAGCAGCACTGCAACAAACCGCCTCCCAATCTCTCGGATGGACCAGAGCTACGATTCAAAGCCGTTTCTACTGCAAGTCATCTCTGATTACTCTGATTGTAAGTTCATATTTATTTATTTATCAGGTATATCGACTCTTAAGCCACAAAACTTTGTCGCTTGAGTTAAACTTAAAATTACATTTATTATTAAACAAATGCCGAAGGCGGGCTTTTTCACTTGACTGGGAGCTGCGCATGCAAAATTTTAAAGTTTCTAATTTCCCTCTTTAACTCAACTCCCTTTTATTCGGGCCAATCAGCGCCCTGATAGGCACATACACACAGGGACAGGAAGTTATTCGCTAGCGCTTTATGTTATAATAAAAAAAGGTGGACGTTAAATTGTTCTGATATTAACATAAATCTCAATTTCTTCAAAGGTCTAGGGTCCGACCAAAACAAGATTTCGCCCTCAATCTTAGTTTCGGCCCAAACTGAAACTTATATTTCCTATACAAAATCATATCATTTTACAATACCTTTATATATATATTTTTTTTTGTTTAAAATACTTCATATAATTAAAATATTTTTTTTTTTTACTTTTCCCTCTTGCGAAAATCATTTGTCTTTTTTGTGTGTCTTTGCGACTCTCATCCCATCTTTTCAAACTCAGGTTTCGGCTGGTATTTGCCCGAAACCAGGATTTTAGGCCGAAACTTGCCGAAACCGAAACTTCGGTCGGTTCCTACTTATGACATAAATTTTTAAAATTCATCGTAAATTTAATTAGTTTCACTCAATTCCTGCTGGTGCGGCTTCTGATGGCCAACACAATAACAATAATAAGATTTTTTTTTAACACTCACACTTTTTTTTTTATTCACACTCACACACACATTCACAGAGTCTTTTCGGCAACTTAGGTCATTTAAGACTTTTTACGATAACCGTAATATATGATAATATCTATTGGGGGGTCCAAGCATTCTTATTTGGTATCCAAATGGCTTAAATAAAATTATCAGACTGCCTGGGACCGAACCCTCGGTATAGAAGGTTAGGACCCTACCCCCCTACAACAAATAATAATAATTATGTTAACGTAACTAGGAAATCTTTTATTAAAAATGTCATTAACAGTCGAACATTACAATATTTTTTGTGAAAAGAGGGGGCCTGAATGACCAAGGTCAAAGGCCGAAAAATAAATTAAAATAAAAAAAATATATATTTTTGTGAAAAAAATTAATTTTTTCTATGCAAGCTACATAGAATTTATTAGTTCACCGGAAAAAGTTTTGAATTGGTTGGTTAATAGGAGAGGGCCCGGTCGGGTCCCGCCAGCGGCGTAACTAGCCTATGAGGGTGGAGGGGGCGAAGCTCAAAATGGGCGCCGCTTTTTAAGTTGTAACATAATTTAAAAGAAAACTATCCATTTTTTTGGACAATCTATGGAAAGAATATAATAAAATCACCGACCCTAGGACGCCTATGTCGGTATCGAGGGCGCCAAGGGCTTGATGTGCCTGGGGGTGGTGGGGGGTGCTCCCCTTTGCCCTCAGCTAGTTACGCTACTGGTTCCCGCCTGTACAAAATTTTTTCAATATGACAGAGAAATCCACTGATCTGAAATTTGTGTGATTAACCTAAGATAAATTTTTTTTTCCTATGAATTAATAAATTCTTAGTTTAATT
>JAKCPI010008938.1:0-11969 GCA_023213315.1 Euborellia annulipes
AAGGTAAAGGCACCAGTAATGGACCATGCACCAGTAATGGACCTTTTTGGCAGAGATTTTGATAAAATAAGGATTAGGTATTTTTTGTAGCGTTGATTTTATATGTATATTTAAGTTAGGTTATCTGGCTTCTTGTTCTTGCAGTTTGCGCATGCTCGCTTCATCACTTTATCATTTTATCGCATTTTATGTCCAGCGTTTTGCAAGACATACTATACATTGCTTGCTCTTTTCTAGTCATTTTGGTTAAGGATCGGCTGGCTGTCTTTATATTAAAATATTAAGCACCCACAAAATATTTAAAGAGGAAAGTTTATATATATGTTTATTCTTAGAACAAAAACTAGGATAATAATCGATAGTTTCTACTATATAACCTTATCTTGAACAGTAGGGGAGGGGGTGGTCCATTACTGGTATGTTAATCTTACAGATTATCTAGAAATGGACCGGGGCGGTCCATTTCTGAATTAATTAGAATTTTTTATTTTTGTTTTATAATGTTAATTACGTGATGTTCTGGCAGCCAGTAAATTATGTAGACCTAATAGTTAAAGTGCTAACTAAACCGTATTTCAGTAGTAGACCCCATGGTCCACCATTAGGTTGTGATACTGGTCCACTATTAAAATACGCAAAAATGAAATTGGCAAAATGAAAAAAATAAAATTAAAATAAAAGGCAAGATGATCAATATAACATGTCCAAAAATCTACGGGTTAAATATCTGAAAGATGACTTAAAATTTGTAGAGGACAACATAGGCACAGATAAAATAAACTCATTTGTGCCAACATGCATTCCATGGTCCGGAGATCTCTCATGACTTATCTTTATACTTATTTTGGAAAGAAAACTAAAGGCCAGAGGATTCATCCACCAAGTCATCCACAGAAGAGAGAGAAACTGCAGTACTCTTGGAAGAGCCGATATTCGAGGATAGGCCCTCATTTAATGAGTTCACTGTTTTCTGAGTCACTGATCCAAACTATTGAAGCATCAGAAAAAATACTTTCGGTAGTTTCAGGAAAGCTTCCCCAGGAATATTTAAAAAAGAATTTGAAAGAAAAAAGCAAAGATCTTGAAAGGGGGACTGGAAGATGCAGAAAAAAGCTACTGAAAGGAAACTAAAGAATGAAGAAAATTCAAGCCGGAAAAGAGCTCTTAAGAAAAAAAGTACATTTAAACAGATAATATATATTTTATATCACCTCTATATTTTTATCTAGAACATCTTCTATATTTATTTATAAAGAGAGAGAGTGAGTTTGTTTGTATGTAGGGGCTAAGCTCAGAATTTACTATTTTTTCCAAAGCTTTGGGGGGGCACATCTCCCCTACCCTAACCCTCTGTCAAACTACGTCCCCTGACTTTATTATCCCGTTTTTATTCCATTTATCCTCATAGTCATTTAATCTAACAAGTAAAATGGCTAAATTAAAATTAATTGATGAGGGTCCACCACTGGCGCTGAACTATGGTCCTATTATTAGGTTTTTTAGACGGTCCACTACTAGCTCCAACGAATTAAGATGGTTTTATATTTATTTATTTAAAATGGATAACTTTATAAAAGTGTATCTTTATATATTCTTAATAAAAAATATTCAGTGAATAATTTAAGCCTTCCACCAGCAGTTTCTTTATTAAAATGAAAATTCTGTACTGAAAATTAATAAAAAATTTTTCTTAAATGGTCCAGATGTCGAGATTTTGATGGATATACACGTTTTGAGGTCCCTGAATCCAAAAAAGTGGTTTTCGCGACATGGTCTGTCTGTGTGTGTGTGTGTGTGTGTGTGTGTGAACAAAATATCTCAAGAACGAAAAGAGCTAGGAGGTTGAAATTTTATATTTAAGTTAGGCACCCCCTTGGGACGTGACACGAAGCTTTTGAACAAAATCGACCAAAGAGTTCTCTAGTACTTTACTGATGCACTTTTCAGTTTTTTTCGATTTTCTCAAAATTCGCTCCAACGATTTTTTTAAAAATTCAAAAATCAATTATTTTTTAGATTCTCTTTGAAATGCATATTCTCATTTTGCCATTGAAATCTTATGAAGATCACTTTACTCTTGTACTCCATAGAAAAGATAGGAGAAATGGTTGCCATGGTAACAAATTATAAATATTTTCACATATAAATTTTACATCTTGAAAATCGAATGCACCGTACTGTCGGAAACTAAATACATGTCGACACGAAAAATCTGGTGTGACAAGCACAGAACACAACTTTCGATTACCGAAGGTAAGAGAAAGTTGTGTGCTGTGCGCCAGTTACACCAGATTTTCAAAATTTAAATGGCAAAGCCCGGGAATGTCATGACGTTGAAACATGTCATACATACACTATAGCGACTAAGAGAATCGATCGCAGGGGGCGAAATCCTCTGCAAGCTGCACTTAGAGTCTAATATCTAATATTTTCGGCAACCTTCGATTCTGGTTATTTATTTCTTCGTCCTTTTCCAATAGTGTTATTATTAACAAAAGAATTACTGGAAAGCGAAAGTGATCTAATGAGCTAATGATAGTGGACTTTTTGCTTTTCTAGTCTCTAACGGGACGAAAGATTAGCAGCACAGCTTTGCGTTTATTGTGTCCCATGCAAATGACTTTGTTCGTTTGAACTTCATGGCAAGGCCTTAGAAACGCGACTCCCCTTTCTTATGAGGTGCTTATTGATATTTAACCACACAAAAATGCCAATGTCCATATAAAATAAAGAAAAAAATTCTTCCTGTATTGATAGAACGAGAGATTAAATATGCTAAATATTTTCTTTTTATTAAAAAAACCTTGATCAATATTTTATTTTCCATCTTTTCCGACTTTTAAATAATTAAATTATATTACTTTATGAAAACAAAAATTATTACAATTTTAAGATCTAAATAATCCATTTGAGATTAATGTTCAATCCGTTTTCACCTCAAGAGTGAGCCTCCCCTTTTGACATTTTGTCCTCAGGCGACAGATCTCATTTCCCTTCCCCTATTATTGAGAAGGTTGTCTTTGAATTTGATTTAGTTAGCCTATTTCAAGCAGAAGAGTCTAAGTGGGAAAAAGAGTGGGATTGAAGAATTAATAAGTCAGAAAGTTTAGGAATTATGGAACCAAAATAATTTTCTAGGAGGCAACTGGCTAAGCGGGATAAGCTGCGGATCAGCGGCGTAACTAGCCTTTGAGGGCGGAGGGGGCGAAGCTCAATTGGGTTTTTCGTTCGACCTTTTTTTTTTTTTTTTAAAGTATTCGAATCTCGTTTGATCTTTTTTTGTATTTTTTTCTCCGGATTTGTAATATAAAATGAAATATATTATGAAATTTCAAAAACAATATCCGGACATTTTGGGAAAAGCCGGAAATCCGGAGGCGCGAGGGGCGCCGAAAGCTTGATACGCCTGGGGCGGGGGGGGGGGGCGAGCGCCCCCCTTCGTCCCAACTGGATACGCTACTGTTGCGGATTACGGATCTGAAGTTTCAACAACACAACTCGGATTCGGGACCAGCTTGTCGCAAAAAATTTAACATTTCCCAAGTCCGACTAAGTGGTTGGGTAAGGGTAAGGAACTACCACATAAAATCCATCCATCCTATAAAATCTTTAGAAGCCCCTTCTTTGAAGATATAAAATTTCGTTTCAAAATTACGCCAAGTTGCTCAAATAGAGTGTGACAAACAGACAGATAAACGGACATATAGACGAACATAAGCGAATTACGTGATGAAGATAGGGGGCAGCCTGGTGGATAAGGGTGAATAAATAAATCCGGAGCTGATATTCAGGCAATTTATTCGGATTAAATCCCTCCGCTACTCCTCAACGTTTTTGGGCCCAAACGGCTCCTTCTTCTAGGACCTTATGATTAACAAATAAAAAGTACATATCGTTTATTACATATATATTTTATGAGGATATTTATTTATAAATATAACAGTTTTTTTCGATTTTCTCTAAATTTGCTCCAACGATTTTTTTTTAATTCAAAAATCAATTATTTTTTAGATTCTCTATAAAATGTATATTCTCATTTTGTGATTGAAATCTTCTGAAGACCACTTTACTCTTATACTCCATAGAAAAGATAGGAGAAATGGTTGCCATGGTAACAAAATATAAATATTTTCCCATACTTATAAATTTTACATCTTGAAAATCGAATGTACCGTACTGTCGGAAACTAAATACATATCGACACAAAAAATCTGGTGTGACAAGCACAGAACACAACTTTCGATTACCAAAGGGTATTAGAAAGTTGTGTGCTGTGCGCCAGTCACACCAGATTTTTTTATTGGAAAGTGATTTTTTTATAATTGAAAATCAACCAGAACCTTTTTCTCGCTTCTTTTTAATTTAATATCATTCTGTTAGACACATTTAATTTTTGATTTCGACTGCAAAATTTGAGGGAGAAAAATTTGTTATTGATTGGCAAAAGAAATTATTTGAGGAAAATTTCATGATATTCATAGCCTAATTCGTGATTTGAGTATCAATATAAAATATTTGCATAAATGTTGAAAAAAAATTCAATGGCATAACCTTGACTTTAATAACTAATATAAATGTAGTATAATAAAATAATATAGTTCATTATCATTAAAAGTTCAGAATAAATATTAAAGAATAGAGGTCAAAAAATGTTCTTCCTTTTTTTCTTTAATTTAGTCCTGCGTAGAGTAGAATTAACCTTGAATTACTGGGACACTACCTCAATTATTTTTTGTTCTAAACCATTTCAATTTCAAAATGGAAAGAAACAATTTCAAAATTAGAATTAACATATTCTGGAATGCGTGGAGCCAAGCAATATTCGAGTCAGAACAAGGAAAGGAAAGAAGTTGCCTACCGAAAAAAGCCACAATTTATTTGTTATTGGTGAAAATATGAAAAGCCAGCAGAGAGTAAAAAATTTTTTAACTAGATATCGTCGACGTTTCGGAAACGCATCTTTTCCATCTTTAGGGCGATAAATTGTTGTGGATACTTAAAAAATATTTTTTACATATAAAATTTGTATACCGCAATTGTTATTTAATAGAATTCTATGCATTCACCTAAGCAGTATTAACAATGTATCGTCCTGAAGATGGGAATGGTGCGTTCCCGAAACGTCGACGAAATCTAATTAGTTTCTTTATTCTATTCTGAGTGCCTTCACTTTTTTGCTCTTCTGACTCTTCTCACTCAGCCATCGAATTTCTTCGTTATAAAAATCTTAATTCATCATCGTATAATTTGTGTCACTTATTTCGCTCTGAGGAAAGTCTCCGAAACGTTGACGAATAAAAAGAGGCTTTTATTTCATCCTTTGCTATCTGTATTCCAGACCTCTCTATTTGTAAATCAAAAGAGCCAAAAAGGATCTAGTAACTCATTTAAATTTAATGTTGGAAAAGACTTTAAATAAAAAATAATCTGGTGTGACTGTCGCACAGCACACAACTTTCTCTTACCTTCGGTAATCGAAAGTTGTGCTCTATGTTAAAGAGAATCTAAAAAATAATTGATTTTTGAATTTAAAAAAAAAAAATCGTTGGAGCGAATTTAGAGAAAATCGAAAAAAAACTGAAAAAGTGCATCAGTAAAGTACTAGTACTCTTTGGTCGATTTTGTTCAAAAGCTTCGTGTCACGTCCCAGGGGGGTGCCTAACTTAAATATAAAATTTCAACCTCCTAGCTCTTTTCGTTCTTGAGATATTTGGTTCACAGACAGACAGACCATGTGAATTGAGGGGTCTTCAAAACGAGAAGATCGATCAAAATCTCGACATCGAATTTTTGACATGAATCCAATACTTTCTCTCTCTATATATATTAACATATATATATAGAGGTAAGAGAAAGTAAAAATCATTTCATGGAGTTTTTCTATTATGAAATAATTTCATTTTTATTGTAAAAATGTTGAATATTTACAACTTAAAATAAGTGTGGGGCGCTCATTGATAGCTTAAGGAATTGTTTATCCTTAGACCCTATGAGATTTCTCCACGCTTTTATTTTAAGTCAACAATTCAACAACAATTTTAACAACAAAAATGAAATTATTTCACTCTATTTAGTTCAATTTTTAAATAAAAAGCATTAAGTATTTTTTTTACTTTCTCATACCCTATATATGAAATATATAGAGAGAGAAAGTATTGCGATCATGTCAAAAATTCGATGTCCAGATTTTGATGGATATACATGTTTTGAGGTCCCCTGAGTCCAAAAAAGTGGGTCCCGAAAATTGGTCTGTGTGTGTGTGTGTGTATGTATGTGTGTCTGTGTGTGTGGACAGATTTTTAGCATGAAGGAGTTGAGCTAGCGGATTGAAATTTTATATTTAACTTAGGTACCTTTGAAGAATCTCAAAATAAGCTTTTGAACAAAATCGGCCGAAAAGTACTAGTACTTTACTGATGTACTTTTTCAGTTTTTTTCGATTTTCTCAAAATTCCCTCCAAGGATTTTTTTTAAAATTCATAAATGAACTATTTTTTAGATAATTTAGAAGGAGACGAAAGAGAAAATTATCAATTGATATAATTGGAGGTTTACTTCTTTTAAATCCGTACGATGGAGTTCACGGTAATTAAAACAAAGTATTTTACTTTATTATGCAGGAATTTTATTGCCAGACAACTGTTGTGTGCACATTCTCACAGTTTCGGTCCTAAAAAGGACTAAAAATCGTACGGATTTAAAAGAAGTAAACCTCCAATTATATCAATTGATATTTTTTAGATGCTCTTTAAAATGTATATTCTCATTTTGCCGTTGAAATCCTATGAAGACCACTTTACTCTTGTTCTTCATAGGAAAGATAGAAATGGTTGCCATGATAACGGAATTTAAATCTTTTTCTTTTTTATTAGATTAAAAATCAATTATTATTTAAATTCCCATTTTTTTTTTTTCTGTCTTTAATTGTTTCCGGGAAAACATATATCACTCTCTCTCTCTCTCTCTCTCTCTCACTTGCAAACATTATCGCCTGTCTCTCCGCTAGGGCTGGACGGTAATGGATTTTCATTACCGACCTCGATAATGAAAAAAAAACCGGTTTTTCTCGAAAGTCGGTAAAAATTTTTTACCGCCCGCGGAACCAAAGTTTCCCGCCGCGGAACATTTTTGCGGAACCAAAATTTTTCCCAGGCCGAAAAAATATTTTACCTTTTTTTTAGAGAGCCAATTTTTGCCGAAACATTTTTTTTTTTGCGGGACCAAAATTTTTCCCCGCCCGGAAAAATATTTTACCTTTTTTTAGAGACGCCAATTTTTTTTGCCGCCGCGGAACCACAATTTGGTTTGCCGCCGCGGAACATTTTTTTCTCGCCGAACCAAAATTGTTTACCGCCCGAAAAAATAGGTTTTTACCGACTTTCGAAAAAAAACCGGTTTTTATCGAATTAGAGGTTCGTTACCGCGTTTTCGGTAAAAAATTTTTACCGGTTTTTACCGGTAAACCGGTTTACCGTCCAGCCCTACTCTCCGCCTTCTCTCATAGGCCTAATGTTAATTTCCTATAGGGATTTGTATGTTAATTTCGATTCAAAAGGGGGTCCCCTTTGGAACTTTTTAGGCATTTAAAATTTTTTTTTCCAATTCTTATGAAATTTTGTATTTATTTACGATTCTATATTGTGTATAAAATGTCCAAATATGAGATTAAAATTTTGAAAAATAACCAGTTTATTTGAAGCAGTCAACATTTAAAATGCAAGTTTGAAACTAAGGTGCTATCGGAAACTAAATATATCTCGACACAAAAAATCTGGTGTGACCAGCACGGTGGACAACTTTCTCTTACCGAAGGGTAAGAGAAAGTTGTGTGCTGTGCGCCAGTCACACCAGATTTTTTTATTATATTTTGCTTTAAAGCAAAAAAATGACTGGATAGCATCAAAAATTTTAACTCAAATTCGAAACGCCCATGCTAAATGGGCTTAAATTATTTAAAAAAAAATTATGTTAAATTTTAAAGAATATTTAATTAATCTTTTAGAAATAAATCTTCTCTATTTAATAGCTAGTAGAGAGCAGCTGCGTAAAATCTGTTATTCAAATGAATACATGCTCATTGTAATGATGACGAGTTGAGTGAGCATTTTGTAACATGAATGTCATCTGATGAGAAATGTGTACACAAGTAGATAATAATATATAAAATTGAATGTTTACAAACTATAAATATTTATTTTAATGCAAAGGTGCCACTGTGCGGAATGGAATTTGCCTTTAAATGTTCTATTAACATCAGAGTTTATGGCGTCGCTTTTCTTATTCATATTTGTTAAGAATTAAATTAATTTTAATAATGATATAATTATTTAAATATTTCTGACAAGCCGCCGGTCACGAATGAAAAACTAAAAAAAAAAAATGAAATCAGGTATGACTGGTCGCACAACCCACCTTCGGTAATCGAAAGTTGTGTTCTGTGCTTGTCACACCAGATTTTTTGTGTCGACATGTATTTAGTTCCCGACAGTACGGAACATATGAATTCAGATGTAAAATTTATAAGTATGGGGAAATATTTATATTTTGTTACCATGGCAACCATTTCTCCTATCTTCCCTATGAAGCACAAGAGTAAAGTGTGCTTCAAACAATTTTGAGGGCAAAACGAGAATATACATTTGAAAGAGCATCTAAAAAATAATTAATTTTTGAATTTAAAAAAAATCGTTGGAGCAAATTTTGAGAAAATCGAAAAAAACTGAAAAAGTACATTAGTAAAGTACTAGTACTCTTTGGCCGATTTTGATTAAAAGCTTATTTTTCCGGTCCCGGGGGTGTTTAACTTAAATATAAAATTTCAACCTCGTAGCTCAATTCGTTCATGCTTAAAAATTGAACACAGACACACCCACCCACCCACCCACCCACACACCCCACCCACAGACAGACCATGTCGCGAAAACCACTTTTTGGATTCAGGGGACCTCAAAACGTGAAGATCCATCAAAATCTCGACATCGAATTTTTGACATGAATCCAATACTTCCTCTATATATATATATATATTACATATATACATAGGTAAGAGAAAGTAAAAAACTGAAAAAAGTTCATCAGTAAAGTCTTAGTACTCTTTGGTCGATTTTGTTTAAAAGCTTATTTTCGCGCTCCCGGGGGGTGTCTAACTTAAATATAAAATTTCAACCTCGTAGCTCAATTCCTTCATGCTTTAAATTGGATACACACACACAGACACACAGAGAGACACATGTCACGAAAACCACTTTTTTGGATTCAGGGGAACTCAAAACGTGTATATCCTTCAAAATCTCGACATCAATTTTTTTACATTAATCCAATATTTTATCTCTCTATATATTAACAACATATATAGAGGTAAGAGAAAGTAAAAAATTATTTAAAAATATATATATTTTAAACCCAAATTTTTCTTGTATTAAGTCTTATTTTATTTATATCGTAATTAAAATATTTATATAATTACATTTTATGAAATGAATTTGATAAAAAATCTTATATATTTTTTATTTCCTTTATTATTTAGGCCTATCTAATCATTAAAATACATAAGAAGACGTCATCTCACTACCTGACTCCCCCTTTTGTGCAATTAAAATAGAATCGTCCATCTCCCTCTTCTGACTAATTAGCCAATCACAAGGGTTGTATTCTTTGGCGCCACGAGGCTTGCATAGAAAAGAACACCAACTTAGCCTAGCATCTCAGTAGAGTGGAGAATTTTGTTTAGTGCTGAACCTATGATAATGTGTGCAAGAAATACCCAAGCCACGTCAGTTGCTGTGCAGACATGTTTGGGGTTAGTCGGCTCTCTCTCGCTCTCTTCGTTTCTTGGCGATTTTAACTAGGTATTTTACTTCAATATTGCTAATTATTTATTAATTACTCTCATTACTCATTTAATATTTATAATTGATAAAATAATTCGAGAATATCTAGTTTTTTTTTTTAAATTTATTTTCGCATAAAAAATCCCACCACCTGAGTTCATGATTAAACTTTCTATACTCTTATGGTCGTTAGGTCATTTGATTTATTATAATTAACTTTCAACATTTATTAGAATAGTGTACAAACAAATGATTTTATTTAAAACTAAAAGATGTAAAGTAAAAGAAATGAATATTTTATATGAATTAGATAGGCTTTTCATAATAATGGGAATCTAATTACAACAAGCACACATTTAGGCTCAAAGAATATTGAAATAATATTTTTATCAGCAGCCAGAGAATATTAAAATATAAAAATATTTTTCATAATTTCGACATTGATAACGAATCTTTCTCTATAATCCCTACAAGTAAATTGGGGTGCGATATTAGCATATCTATTTTTCTCTTATATCAGACTTTCACCAATTATTTAATCCAATTCACAAATATAATTTTATTAGTTAATTTCATATTATGTTTGAAAAGAAATTACATTAGGCACATACATACATACAAACAGCAATTCGAATATTAAATGAAACAAAAAAATATATTCTCTGAGGTGAAAATATTTTATTTTTTATTCTTATATCAAATCATCTTAAAGTCTAGCAAACGCATTTAACAAATTTGTTGGTGGGCCAAAGGCCTTATCATATTCAGATTCTTTAAATATAAAATTAATTAATCATTATATTTTTAACATTTTTCTCTTAGTTTTTGTCTTTACTTCTCTTATCTCTTTCGAGTCTGAACCTGTTTGGATTCTCTTTGTTTTCTTAAAGAAATTATTCTATAATCTCACTATACTTTTAGAAAAGGGGCATTTTTATAATTATCGTTCTTATTTCAAGGATAATTAATGAATTCAAATATATTCTTATTAACCCTCTCTCCTTTATCTTAAGGACTTATTCCCCTTATATTAAATATAAAATCTGGTGTGACTAGCCGCACAGCAAACAGCTTGGTAGTGTAGTTATTACAACAGATTTTATTTTATATTTAAGTTAGGAGTCCCCATGGGATTTAACTCTAATCATTTGAATAAAATCGGCCAAAGAGTACTAATACTTTACTGATGTACTTTTTCATTTTTTTTCCGATTATCTCAAAATTAGCTCCAACGATTTTGATTAAAATGCATAAATCAATTATTTTTTAGAAACAGATAGAGAAACAGCTCGGTAGTATAGACCCCATATATTTAAAATTAAGAGGGTTGTAATTTTTATTGCCTGGTACGAGTTGAATGAAAAATTTCGGCACTTAATTAAGAAAGGGCGGGCCCGAGCCAGCTCGATGGGGGTCCGGAGGAGCGAAGCGAAGGCGGGCGGAGTAGCTGTTTCATCAGACGTTTTATACCGCCCTATTAGTCGGGAGGGGGGGGGGAGAAATCATCCTGAACCCCCCCCATCAAAAATTTCTGGCTACGCCTACGCCCATAAATAAACCAACTTATTCAATTATTGATTTATAGATAATATGAATAATTTTTTAAGAAAAATTCTCTTTTAACAATACGAAAAGTTTATAAAAGGGATTTTTTTTTCAAAAGATAGATATTTCTTTATCTCTCTTACAAAACATTTTTACCTCAAAACTATGAACAAACAATCTGAAAATAAAATCACTCCTTTCAGTACTCTGGAATAGAAGGGATCAAAATAATTAAATAAAAATTAATTTATATTTTTTCTTTGTATTTTAGAAAGTCGACTAATCGCCTTCGAGAATTGACATCATGTATCCCGAGCGAATTGGACATCGCCAGCGAGATGTTCTTGAAGGAATATCTCCTCTCTTCAGCTGATTGCAGAGTCTAGCAGCTACATCAAAAGTCTGTATGAACATTCACGTGAGCGTAGAGTGAGATAGGATTTAGGATTTTCAAAATTTATTTTAATTTTCTCAATTCGGCCTAAATATTTGAAGATATTTTGACATAGGTGCATGGATAGGATGTTATTAATACTTGTATTTCTCCCGTTTCAGAGTCCCCGACTTTTTAAATAGTTAAAGATTTAAATTCAA